>ML996325.1:0-40506 GCA_010093805.1 Polyplosphaeria fusca | reverse complement strand
ATATCCCTTGTAGGTGGCAGCCCTCTCTTTGTAAGCTCTTCAATATACCTTACGAGTTCCATCTCTTGTTGTAGGTTAACTTTATGTTGGGCTTCAATCTTGGCTTCCATCGGGGCTTGACGGCCTTGGTGTCTTCGGGACAGTGTAGTTCTGTTTACACCAAATTGATTGGCAATTGCCCTATATGAAAAAGAGTCTCCTGGTTCGCGCGATTCGATTGCTGCAATCGCATCCTCAATTGCTCCCATATTGGCGGAGATGCGACGCGTTGAAGTTGTGTTGTTGTCTGGTGTTTGTGGTGGGGTGGCTCGTTACGCGAACTGGCTCGGCACGCGCACGGGCACGGTAGCGGCTAACGTTCACGAGCTGTCTGTGCTCACCCAGCCATCTGCAAATTGAGATATTCTTGGCTACGAACACCGACAGCAACTTGGTTGCATACCACTCTTTGCTCCATGCGAATAGCGCTCATGACTCTTTGGCAAAGCCATGCTTTGGGAAATGAGATGAAAAGAGGACAGTTCTTCCCCACAAACCCCAGTCTCTTCTCTTCCGGAGCAGCCCCCAAGTCCTCAAAACAGCTGGGCTTCACGAAGACTGAAATGAGAAGGGATCTTCTCTTCCCGAAATTCCATGGGAAGCCAATCCAAAGGATCTGAACCAAGCACAGCGTCTGATGTGGTCGCTAGTATCGTGGTGTCAGAGGACAACAAAGCCACCCTGGACGGGCTACACTTTTAGGGCAGCCCCAAAATGCGAACCCAACGTCGGCGCGGTCATTATCTGTATTTCATTGCATATGCTTGACATTTTATCGTTATTGCCATGTTTTTCACTCTTGCAGCTCTAACTTTCGCTGGATTTGTTCATGCCCAATTCCGTCTCCTCCGAGCGGCCTAACAATCATCAGATCCGAGATAGGCCCTGATGTCAAGATCTCGTAAAAACAGGTGAGCTCATTTTAATAATATAGTAGCGCTTAAAGCTGATCTTGAGTTGTTCAGACCGACCTCTGCGAGACCACTCCGGGCGTGAAGTCCTTCTCTGGATTCGTACACCTCCCCCAACGCTCATTATACGATCTCGATCTCGATTTCGACATAACATATGCTTCTTGTTCTTCGAAGCTCGCAATAACTCCGGAAATGCATCGCTTATCGTATACCTAGCAGGTGGACCAGGCGAGGGCTCAGCCTTCGTCGACATGAACGTGAAGGCGGGCCTTGCTACGTCAACCCGGATGCCAATACTACAACCTTGAACCCATGGTCTTTCAACAACCATGCCAATGTGCTCTACATTGACCAGCCTGTTGGTACTAGGTTTTCTTACACATCTTTGATCAACGGAACTCATGACGCATTCGAGGGAAAATCACGCCTTTAAGTGCGTATAACGGGCAGCCTTCTCGCTCCTGCCATGTGTTGACGCAGGCACTGGTGGCGATGTCCGAGCTGACAAGCGCAACCTCGAGTATCTAATCGACAACGACATCAAAATCACCCTCGTGTATGGTTACCACGATGCTCGTTGTCCCTGGAATGCAGCCGAGGGACTTCTAGTCATAGCCAACTACACCATGCATGACGACTTTGTCCGTGCAGGTTACGAATACATCCGCACGAACAATACATATCAAGGCGGCGCCGTCAAGTAATTTGGCAAATTGAGCTTTTCGCGCGTCTTTCAAGCCGGCCATGCGGTCAGCGCATATCAGCTAGAGACTATTGATCGTATATTCAGTCGCACGGTTCTCGGCATCGAGGTAGCGACCGGGCTGAAGAACATCAGTGGTGGGTACTTCACTAAAGGCCCGTTGAATAGCTACGGTATGCTGCATGAGAAGCTTCCGGAGACTCCAGGGGCATGCATAGTCAATGGAGTCTTTCAGAGCGAATCCGTCTTTGCGCAGCTTCTGCCACAGCAGGGAGAAGCCGAGGAGGGGGATTCGAGTAGAGGTGAGGAAAAGAGAGCCACTGAGAACAACGAGCAAAATAACGTTTTTGCTGTGCGACCGCACAGTCAAGTTTTCTCGGCATTTTTAAAAAACTTAGTCTTTACTAATAAAATGATCGAAGTTACTACTACGGTAGTACTGTCCTCTTTATATAACGTAGGTAAAATAAAATTATGGAAAGGTAAGAGCTAATACTACTTAGTATACTCTCAAGGCTATTAAAGAAAAGACATGCTTGTATGGGATGGAGATGAGCGAGCGCGGCCACGCTGAGTCATCAACAGCAGGCCCAATAACGTTATTGGACCTGTTGCTGATTGGCTGAGCCGGCGCCTCGCGAGATGCTCCTCCCTCGCCATGTGGCTTTGTTCCGTATGTATGTTAAATTCCTCGTCAGTACAGGGCCTGTACCTGACAATCGCGTCACTATTTCTTTTTTGAGAGTTGCTAATGCCTGCAATTAAATAACAACGCCGTTTGATTCTACAAAAGATTGCTTCGATTGTGCTTCCGTTCTTGGCCCTTCATTGATTGTAACTTCGGCTGCCGCCGATATATGCGTTAAGGACGAACCGCCGGCATCCTCGTCCTCACCGATATACCGAGTCCATATCGAGCCCAGAAATTCGATAAAGTACTCCTGGAATTTGAAGCGCCACAGACTGAGATACCAGGGTGTAGTCTTCGCTTCCTGCTCTTCACTGATGCTGAACGCCGCCAAGATGAGAATGGCCATGGGTGCCTTGTCCCGCAATAAGTCCAAAAACTGTGGAGGTAGCTTGGTGAGCCGTTCCGACACATCACTATCCCTAAATGCTGCAATGGCTTCCTCATATACCACCCTGTCGCTCACGTCAACTTGAGACATCAACTCGCAGGCGCTAAGCCGAGCCGCGGTGTCTGCTAAGACTGCTGCAATGTCTTGTAAGGGCCTAGCGTTCGTTTGGCCCGGCAGAAGCACACCTTGCGTTTTCAGGAAAGGTGCAAAAGGCTGGAACAAGTGCATGGCGCGGTGCATGGCTAGGATGATATTGATGAGCTGCTCGATATGCTCTCGCTCTTGCAAGCTAGACAAGAGCTGTGCCAGACCACAGGAATACAGTGCGGATATTGCAGCCATGGCAAATGCTGGGACGCAGTTCTCGGGCGTGATGTTTGCCACCATGTGTGCGAAGGCCTCGACCGATTTGTGATGCCACGCGATACTCTTGTTTACATCAAGAGGCAGCAAGTTGTTCGAGTGTTCGAGGTGGCTTTTGTGAAGGGCGGAAATTGCAAGTACGGCGTTGAGGAGGTAACCATTTTGCAATGCCAGACGAGGAATTTCAAAGTTCCAGAACGCGTCTGGAATATCACTCGACATAAATGTCTTGGACGTCTCAGCTACGAAATGATGGAATATTCGGGCTTCTTCAAAGTCCAAAGAATTGGCAGACGGCTCGTAGACCATGACTACGAGGCGTGGATACTCCGGATTGGTGACCGAAGTATACCTCTGCGGACATGTGACCGCCGATGACGAGTACTCTGGAGTTTCTGGCGCAGGTAGATCGAACACATGCTGCCTGTGATTGGTCAATGGATGAGAAGTGACTACATTTAGCGGGACCACTACCTTCTAACCCACGGAGGCGCCAGGGTTCGCGACCGAGTGCTCTCATTCTCAAAATCACACTGCAAGCTGCGTCGAACGCAATGATTGCAGCGGGGCGCTTGTTCGTCGCACTGTGAATGTCGTTAATCCAGAACGGACACTGGGGACAGTGGATGTTGGGCTTAGACTGGACGGGAACATCACACCTTGATCCTCGCCTGCCGACATTGCGAACACCCGTTTCGTGACTTGCGGTGTGGTTTCCGTGCACCACCGCGACCCGTTTTTGCCATTTCACAGGACCCGGACACCTGGCAAGTGAAGCGCCCACAGGAACTGCACCCTGATATGAT
Source organism: Polyplosphaeria fusca (assembly GCA_010093805.1). Classification (NCBI taxonomy): domain Eukaryota; kingdom Fungi; phylum Ascomycota; class Dothideomycetes; order Pleosporales; family Tetraplosphaeriaceae; genus Polyplosphaeria; species Polyplosphaeria fusca. Next base: position 36,602 of record ML996325.1, on the reverse strand, counting down.
AGTAATATCGCGGGTGGTTATACGACATTCAGATAGAGCATTCAATTAGCAAATGAGGAGGATATTTGTTCCAGGTGATGGCTGAATGACGGCAGGAATATTGAATGATCGCAAACAACGAACTTACAGTCAGGGGAAGAGGGGATGGGATGGCAAAGGGTCGCACTAGCCGTTTCCCACACAGCCACAATGCATGTGGGAAAGAGTGCGCGTCGCCGGTGCTCAGCCCCAGTCAGGGGCACGCATCGTTGCCTGGGGAAACGTGAGGGGCTACCGCTTGTGGTGCATCAACCTCCTTTCTTCGGCACCGCACGTCTGGCGCTGGTGATACGCGTATTCCCTTCTGCCCCACTTTTCCGTACTCTAAACTCGTTGCGGTTAGTCTTGCATCCTCCAATTGTGCATCATAGCCGTGGTCGCGCACTGGATTGTAATATTCTGAGTGCGATTGGACCGCCTCAGGCTTTAGAGCTTGTTTTCAGCTCCAAAGTATAGGAACATCTGAGTATTGATATACTAACATGGTTGATACTGGCTGATGAGTTTCTATTCACCACACTCGCGGCGCATGCTTCACCATGGATGTGCAATCCAAGCTGATTCATGAGAAACTTTAGTGACAGGAACGCGATCTAACAAGAAATACTACCGTATTGCCAGGGGTGGTTATCGTGTTCGGTCCCAAAGAGGTTTAGAGTACGCTGAGCGAGGCTGAGCAGAGTATCAAAGGATCAGTAATGACTGCCTCACGAGCCTACAAGCACATCGTGTATATAGCATAGGATACATCCATCATCACTTGATGCAGCATAGCATTTCTTCCCGTTTAACTTAAAACTTTCGCCCAACTTATCTTCACAATCATGGCCGGTGCCTCTGACACCAATATTTACAAGCATTATGTTCCATCAGTCGCTGCTGCCATTGCCTTCGCGGCCATCTTTGGGGCTTTGACCATAGCCCATTTCATCTTCATAATTGCTCGGAAACGCAAATTCCCAATCATTATTGTCATCGGCGGTCTCTGTAAGTCTTCCAGTTGGAAACCTCAAGCGCTCTCCACGATGTTGCAGTCAGATACGCGTCCCGTTCTGGGCTGCAATCTTTCGTACAATTTCAAGGAGCGATTCATATCCTCGAGTACGCAATTCTAACTAAGCGTCAACAGTCGAAATCATCGGCCACATCTCCCGCGCAATCTCCCACTTTCACCTCTCCTCGATCCCCGCCTTCTCCGTCCAATCTATCCTCATCCTCCTCGCGCCAATACTCTTCGCAGCCGGCATCTACATGTTCCTCGGCCGTCTGATCCGCGCATCCGGCTACTCCGACCTATCTCCCGTCCGTACGACCTGGATAACCAAGATCTTCCTCTTTGGCGACATTTTCTGCTTCTTCGTGCAGGCTGTGGGTGCGGGCAAACTCATCAAACCTAAAAACCCCCACGATGTGGAGAGCGGGCAGAACATTATCTTGGGGGGGCTTGTACTGCAGATCATCATATTTGCTTTCTTTGTGATTGTGACGGTGATTTTTCACCGGAGGTTTCGCAACGAAAAGGTTGGGACGTCAAAGGACGGGATGGTGGAGCAACAGCTGTGGTCATTGTATATTTGCAGTTTGTTGATCTCGGTCAGGAGTATCTTTCGACTAGCAGAATACAAGGGGGGACAGGATGGGTATCTCATGAAGCATGAGTGGCCTGTCTATACATTCGATGTTGCTTTGATGGCGGCGGTTATGGCTATCTCGATGAATTGGTACCGGGGAAGGCTCGATGAAATGGATGGGCATACTGATATTCCGTTGCATGGGTAATTTGCTGCGAGGGTCAGACGTTTTGCACAAATGTGCGTTGATGTACAGTAAATGAGTATTCAAGATGCACATGGTACGTTAAGCTGACGCTCTGTTACATTCATTCACTGAGGTTTCACATTTCCCTTGTTGTTCCGACTTCACTTCACTCTATCTGGGCCTGGGCACTGGAATACAAATGGTCACTGAAGCACGACATCTAATATTTAGAATTATACCAACGTTACTATTTATTACTTTCTCACAATATATAGGTCTGTACTGAGGGAGACAGGCTGTCCCCATCGCCATGTATCATTTGGTTTCTGTGATGATCTGAATCGATAAACATGAAGCATGACTGACGACAAATTACTCAAACCCTCCATTCTACTACTTGACCCGCAATGCCTGTCTTTTGGACGGGCTCTTATGCAGTGGAGGGACTCGATGAACGAGAATGACTTTGATAAGAGCGGAAGCTCGGGAGGATAGCGGCTCTTTGGAAGACTTCCACCTATCCGATCGACGATTGTACTGTCTGAAGTATGCCTCCGCTCCGCCCGGTGGCATGGGTATGTCTGTGTAAAGACGGAAGTTGTACCATTCAGTCCAAAAGTCTTGCAGACTCCACTTTGATCGCGTTGCGGCATACTGATCCATATCCCACATGTCACCAGCATCGCCGTCAAATTGAATAATACCTCTACCATGTACGATGTCTTTGATGGCTGCAGAAAACGTTCTGGGTAAGTCGGATGGTATTTGGAGGCGGGCCTCAAGGAATATCGAGTTTTCTTCGACGGGTCGCTCCCGAATCCCCAAGGCTCTCAAGGCTCTCAAACGAGTACTGAAAACATTCCCCAGCTCGATTTTTCGGCCGTTTCCACACGTCTTGGACGTTTCCATTGCCTCCTGTAGAGCAGCGGCTTTCTTGATATTCTCCCATACCTGCTGCGTCTCGGGTCCGTTCCCATCAAATATGAATGTCAGGGATGTAAGCCCGGTAGCCGTAATATACGACGTTTCCACGATCCATTCCGCAACCGTAGGAAGAAAACTCTCGAAGTCGACCAAAGTTTCTTTATAATCGTTCCCCCAAAGTTCGTGCTCGGTCCAGATAAATGGTACGAAAGTCTGCCAAATATTGACATTGATACTGATCCTCAAGACTGAATTTTGTAGAAGATAGGGGACAAGCCCTCGAGCGTGAGATTCAGAACGCCCAACACCCCTCCGATCCTCATTTATGACGATATTTCGGACGTGTCTTCGGCGGCCTGTGGGGAGCGCTTCTAGAAACCTAATAGCGAGAGCAGTCGCTGAGAAGTACCAATCAACTAGCTGCGGATGCTCGAAGTCGTATCCATCTTTTTCTCTCTTAGGCAACGACATGCGACTCTCAAGAGCAAGGTCATGCTCGGACGGGATGAGCCACTGCTCGGGGTACCACGCTAGCAATGCATCATGTGAGCCCGAGACAAAGGGCGCAGCTCCATAACCTTCTATGGGGGTCGTGCAGGACTGTGCCGCAAGTTCCTCGAAATTTCTACCCCCTCTCGCTAGCGTTAGCAAGTATTGTAGGGCGTCTCTAAAAGCAGCCGAGTATTGATATCGACATGACACGTCGCTGTCGTAGCAACTCTCGAGGGAATAAGCTGGTCTAATGTGGCCGTCGAAGCCCTTTTGGAGTTGGCGGAAGACGGCGCGAAACCAGCGAGCGACTGAGGGATAGCGCGAGGTTGTCTGGTCGAGCATGGTAGGGATTATGCATGGGGCCACCAGCATTAACATGTACATTTTGGCGACGCGAACGTGCTGGAGTAGTGACTCAAAGCGGCCAGCCTTTGAACGAAGGCCGAGGAACTCGACGCCATCGCCACCATCGTCGGAGAGGCCAGGTGTGAAGGTGATGCAGTTGGTGCTCAACCGCACCTGCTGCATTTCGTTAGCGATGGCTCTACACACCAGGCCAAGGCCAACTCGCTCTGGGTGCTTTTCTTGAGTCGCATAGCGGAGCTGGCTAGAGGGGTAATGGTACGAGAGGCCCTGATCGTCGTACAGGTAGGCTTCGTATTTGGCATCGCGAGGCTCTCGCGGGAGGCGTAAGAAGGGAAAGGTGAGCATGGTTGAAGTGTCGACGAGAAGGCGTGCTGGGAAGGTGTGAGGGAGTGTGAGAGGGCGGTGACGGGCGGTGACGGGCGGTGGTGGTCAGGTAGATGGCGTCGACGAGAGGGCGCGTTAGGAAGGTGTGAGGGAGTGGGAGTGGTCGGTGATAGTTGGCGATGGTCGGGTAGATGACGTCGACGGTCGGGTAGATAGCGTCGATGAGAGGGAGTGAGTGGTCGGTGATGGTCGGTGATGATCGGGTAGATGTCTTCGACGAGAGAGGGCGTTGGGAAGGTGTAAGGAAGTGGGAGTGGGAGTGGGATGGCTTTATGTCTCGGCTTCCAGCCGGGCACCAGCCAGCACGTGATACTCCGAGTCTGCACGTGATGTTCTGAGCAAGCCCCACTCCTCAACACAACCTCGGAGCACCTTCACACATGCACATCAAAGGACGACTAAGGCACTCATAGCGGATGCATAGTGATTGTGTTGCGGCGTTCCTGCATTCGCTCTGCCGCCGACGTCGCAGAACTGTCCAACAACGCGACTGCAGGTTCGTGGCCCTCGCCTCGTACAGGCTGCAGAAATCCGGCTTCGAGGACCGTGACGCAGCTCCCGAGGGGCCCATCTTCGACACTGCCCTTGTCCGTTGTTCTTGGCCTAGACCACTACTGAAATAGTGTACCAAGGTTTACGACAACTCTCCAAAATTCAACACAACTCAGTTGATCCACGGTAAATACATCTACAACAAAAATCAAACCAAAGGGAACACTTGATCAAACCTCTCGCCCATTATGGCTGCGCAGACACGGTACCCAATTCGACATATGCCGAATTAGGAAACCGCGAAAGCGCTAGCCCACGTACGCGTCTTCGAATATGCTACACGCACGCGCCTTTCGTACAAATGTACATTACCTATGCAATAAATGTTATCTCTTATGTGTGAGGGGCCAAGCAATCGGTAATTAAAGCTTCCGCAAATGGACACTGTTCAATATAGTCAACTGGTTACGCCCAAGTCAGGTACCGCTTGGTACGACCACAGGTGCTAATTTACTCGATCCAGCCGTCTTAGAGACTTATGCACGTGCATCCTGCTTTAAAGGTCGTGAAATGCTGTCCAAACAACTGACTTGCGCGTCCTCACCCGGTTTCTTTTGTTCATCGAACGCTGCCGCAAGATCCGCGCGATGCAACCACGAAATGTCAACCTCCACCCTCCCTCGTATCATCCTTCTTCTCTCGTAGATGCAGAATTCGATGTCATCTTCATCGGCAGTGGTCCTGTTGCAAACTATGGGGCTGCACGGCTCACACGTACAGGCCTCACAGTCCTGGCCGTCGAAGCCGAGCTATATGGCGGCGATTGCCCGTTTTGGGCTTGTGTGCCGTCGAAGGCATTGCTACGACCAATCGAAGCGCTTGCAGCTGCAAACGCTGTCGATGGAGCGAGAGAAATGTGTTCGAAAGGAGTCGACGTAAATTCTGTCTTTGCACGAAGGGACCGCTTTGTGTTGAATTGGAAAGATGACTTCATTGCCAACTTGGCCACAGGAAATGGAATCACGGTCGTCAGGGGATGGGGTCGCATTGAAGGAACCAAAAGAGTCAGTGTTCAGCCACATGGAGAAGAAGATCGATACCTCTTTGAAGCAAGGCACGCAGTAGTGCTTGCTACGGGAAGCGAGTCGTACGTTCCTGAAATCAAGGGGCTGGAACACCTTGACAATGGATCCGAACGCTGGGACCCTCGTCACGTGACATCATCAAACTACGTTCCCGCTCATCTCATAATCCTAGGCGCCGGGGCCGTGGGCACAGAAGCAGCGACCACTTACGCAGGGCTTGGAGGTAAAGTTACATTGCTCAGTGCTGGGGTGGAGATCATGCCCGGTATTGAACGCCATGCTGCGGAGTTGGTCAGAAAGGGCCTGATCGCATCAGGAGTCGACGTGCGCCTTTCTGCACGTGCAACAGAAATTAGAAGGCACGGTAGCGGCCCGAGTCGTGTCGAAGTGCTTCTTAGCACAGGAGAAACAATACGCGGGAGTACAGTTTTGGTCGCGACTGGGCGCCGAGCAAAGACAGTTGACCTAGATCTGGAGAAGCTCTCACTGTCACAACATTTCGCGCCTGGCTTACCGGCTCCCACGAATGATTCTCTCTGCGTTGAGACCGAGGACAACGAAAAGTGGCTGTACGCCATCGGTGACACGAATGGTCGGAATATGACTACACATTCAGGTGTCTATCATGCGCGTATCGCGAGTAATGCGATTCTCAGCCATCTAGCGAACATCCTCAGCCCGTCAGAACTCGAGAAACTCATCTTCAAGAACAACATTACGGAGACGAGGCTCAAATCCGAGCCCATCGCAATCCCAAAAACCATCTTTACTTCGCCTACGGTTGCCACAGTGGGGCACACGCTGTCCTCGGCGCTCGACAAGGGAATCAAGGCAAATCAAGTGTCTGTAGATTTCTCGTTCCCTGGCGCTCCCTTTCCCGGGGCATGGCTATGGGCAGATGGAGAATACGGTCACGGATGGGCGAGCTGGATCATTGACGTGGACGAGCAGATTTTGGTTGGCGCCACATATGTGGGACATCAGGTCGAGGAGCTGCTGGTACCAGCAACCTTTGCGATATCGAACAAGACACCGATGAGAGAGCTAGTACATGTTGTCCCCTGCTTTCCAACAAGGGGGGAGGTATGGAGGTTCTTGCTTGAGCAGGCTGGATACTAAATGATAAATGGATTATAATCTCTCGTTGCTTGAAAATCAATCCTCACTATCAACTCTGTGAACTGTGAAAATCAATTTGCCCTATCAGCTGACGCAATACTTTCATGAAGGGCATTCTAATCTGCCAACCATTAAGGATGATCTAGCGCATACTCTTTGGAGATCGTCTAACTATAGCAGAATAGAACATCTAGGTTTGCTACCTTACCCAGTGGAGTTTAGAAACTTGCGTACATTTGCGTACATTGGCGACACATTCTTTGAGTCATCGAGCTTCCGAATCATTCGAGAGTTTAACATTATAAACGATCTTGGGCAGAAACATGGTCAAACAATAATAACAACAAAGAATTACATCCAATACTAAAGTATGCCCTCTAAAGACCACCATCGCTATGCAAAATGCCATGTCAAAAAATCAGTTGCTCTCAATAATGCAAGTCCCAAATCCCCAAATTAGAGCTCGTAGCTCAGATAAAACCCATTGGTCTCAGTCAGCGTCATGAAGACCCTGTTCACTTGGTCCCCCTCATCACTGCCTTTCAACTCCACAGCAACCTGCTCAGCGCAGTTCAAAGTAGGTCCCGTGTGGTCGCCAGGGAGCTCCGGCCAGCCCGTGAAGTCCAAGCTAGGGGAAAACTCGGCGTTGGGATCTTGGTACTTCTTCAAGCCATCGTAGGAAACGATTTCGTTGCCGGAGGGAAAGCCCAACAGTTGACGGTGCCACGCTTGCCCGTTCCCGGATACAGTGAAGTTGTTTTCGTCGTTGGGGGCGGTGCTGCGCCACTTCAACTGGCAATTCTTGGCTCCGGCAGGTACGTTGTCGAAGACCATGGCGTTGGTAGTGGTCGTTCTGCTGCCCTCTGGCTTGTTGAGGTCGACGTGCGGAACTTGGTCCTGGACATTGTGCTGGGCCTCGCTCAGGACGTAGATGTTGAAGGAGCGCGGTTTCGTGATCTCATAAACTTTGGGCGGCTCTGGTGTTGGAGTGGAGGTCGGAATTGTAGTAGAACTGGCTAGCGGTGGCAGCGCGCATGGATCTGTTGCGAAGCAGCCAACGTAGCCATTTGCGCAACGGTAGAATTGGGTTCCTGGGTTGGTCTGCCAGCATTCGGTGTTTTGTGCGCGGCGCTCAGAAAGCGTGCTGCGCAGGGTTGAAGGGAGGGCGGACGTGAGAGCGAGGAAAGTGGTGAAGGCGTAGAGCTTAGCAGACATCTTGAGATGGTTTGATTATCGGTAAAGATTATTGATTGATATTATGAGTTGTTGACGGAGATTGTGAGATAGATGAATAACTATTAGAGTTTAGAAGTATGCAGGAGTCTAGACAAAGGAATTGAAGGTGCTGTGAGATGAGGGCTCAACATACGAGCGAAGTGGTAGTATATATACAGAGTCTAATCCATCGTTAGCTCACGATAATTCCCGTGCGAGTTGAGTGCCCAAGCCCTAGTCAGAATTAGCGACTCCGACTGCGCATCAACTACAAGCACAAGCAGCTTGGCAACGGGCACAGTACTAGGCAGTGTGCGCCTGCGCCAACTCATCTCGTTGGGCCTCTATTCGGAAGTAAAATTGGGAGATTGCGGCTCAACATTTCCCGTGCGTTCAGCCAACTGTAAGACGGGCCATTATTTTTGCGGGTGCGGGATCGGTAGTGCTCACTTTGCGGCTGGACAGCATAGCTCCGCCACCGCAAACGCGCCGCATCCCGCTAGTGGCAGCTCGTTGCTCCGAGCCCTAGGCGACTTTCCATGGTACAATGTCTTTCCAAGCCGGCTTGCACACGTCCGGATTACAAGTCTCTACCAAGATTGGGCCGGGGGGTGTAATCCAGTGCCAACCCCAGGCCTCCAACTGTGAGGGCTGCAGTTGGAAAACCCCGAATCCATCCAACAGCTCTGTACTAGTGCTCGGTATCTGACCATGTATTGAAGATACAGTGAACACAAAAGGCGCGTATATATGCTGTTTAGCTTGGACATGACATACTGTAAGTATCGCGCTCGCGCTTTCGCTTTTCCGGGCAGCCCGAGCAGGCTGTTCCCGCGCCTGTGTCGGGTGTCTTTCCCTTTGTCTTGAAAGAAGCTTTTCGCAGGCTGGGTAGCGTCAAGAGCGCGTGTGAAGATTCGAATACGCCCTGCAGTTTCGCACGAGAGTGGCCGCCACGAGCCGTCTTCCGCCGCACTGCGCAATGTTCGTTCAGCTGCGTGTCGCTCGAACGAGTGAGCGCTGACAATCTCAGCCCCCAGCCACTGCCAAATTGCATCTGATTGGCCCGCCTAATATTAGAAGGCGCACCTTACCTGAAACATATAATTGTATGGATTTTCACCATGGGGCTGAGTCGAGACATTTCCAACCCGTGGACCTCTTCACAACACCTGGGCAATGGCCGGTGCCATTGCAGTGAACCAAGGTCGAGGACAACATTTCGCCCAGTCGATAGACGGGCCGTTCTCCTGCGCTGAAGACTGGCGTTCCTTGGATCGACGAGACTTGCGGCCGGCTCGCATTCAGCTGTTAGTGCCGCACGAGGCTGAGGACGGTGCCGCCTTCACAACGCGCCGCGCTGGCGACCATGACCTAATGTTCCTTATTATAACAGACCTTACTAAAAGTCAAAGCATTTACCGTCTACCTAGGCCCCCATTCTTCAGGCACGTGCAGGCTTACCAGTGTGCAAAGAAGCACCAACCGCTACACACCCGTGTATCTTCCTTGGGTCCTTCAATGGCGACGCGTCGCCCGGGTTTGACCAGGATAAGCTAAATTGAGATGAGCACTTGCGCAAATCCGTGCCAACCGAATCCTCCGTAGTATCATGTTCGTTCACGGCTTGCGAAGACATGTGCCCGAAGGACTCAGCCTAGCCACGGGCACTAGGGAAGCAATGGCAGAAAAATCACACCCAGAGATCGCAAGAGTTTAAAAGTTCTTGCAGAGCAAAGGTAGCGACCTTCTCATCACTGACTCAGATCTTCTGGCCAAAGCAGTCTCTAACACCAAACGTTCTCAGACCAGCGTATGGACGTACAAGTACAAAGCAGACGTATTTAGAGACTTCTCTAGGCGAACAACGAGAACTACATTCCACAGCAAAGGCCGGATCTCATATCTCGACGACGGGGTATGTCAGTACCGTGCCAATTCCTACATATTGTGCCAGGGAAAAGTGTACTTTTCTGATATTTTGACATGTGATACGGGTGTCGAAGGATAGAGAGTCCGGAGGAGGGTTCATCCGATCAGATTGGCACACGACAGACACACGACAGATAGACGGAGGAATCTAAACTCATATCTCTCAATTATCAATCGCTAGCGTCTATTTACTCCAATCCATCCCACCGCATCGATACTTCACGACCGATCGTCATATAGCGGGTCCTGCGAATCCATCTCAACATCCTCATGTCGGATACACGGCACAATATGTAGTAGTATCTGACCACATCATGAACACCCGTCGTCTCCGTAAAGCATGGCTTCAGAAGCATCATCGCAGCCGGAGATTTAGGGTTCCAAAGATATCCCCACTCGAGGCTCCCGCTTACAGTGCGATAGGCCACCTATCAGTCGGAGAAGACTCATGCACAGATACAGCTCACAGCCATACTGGAACCAGGGAGCGCATTGCTGGATACATGGGATCGCAGTATTGGGCATCTGCCACTTGCCTTGCGAGAGAGCTTTCTGGTCAAACTATATTGATTTGTGCACCAATGTGCAGTACACGCATGTCTCTCTGCAGCTATCACAACGTGTGCGAGTGAGTACCTGCCGCAAGGAGAAAGTTGTCGCGATTCGTCTGAGTAAGACGCCTCCACTTATGATAGTACCCACTGTTCTCCATAACATTGACCTGCATGCCCCAAGTATCTTTTCTCTTGACAGCTGCATCCATTGCCTCGTAAGCTTCACGCACGCGAGGCTTGTTGACATCGCGATCGTGCTCCTCCTTGCTCCTCCACCCGCTGATCATGACTCCACCTTTCCCCAACCTCATATTCCCACGCGAATCTTCGCGCGCAGGAGGCTGGATTTCGCCCCAAATGTACCCAACGCACGAGTCTGATTTTTCAATCGAGGTGAACCACTCAGGCGCGAGTTCGGAGAACTTGGCGTCGTCGATGCCAAAGTAAAATACGACGTGGACTTCGGGGGCATACAACACGTGGCGGTCGGGCGTGTGCGGATAGATCACGTACAGATCGGTTCCTTTGGGGTTCATGATGTGCTTCAGGTCTGGGGCAATGCCACTTCCTCCAAAGTCAGTGTCTTTGTGTGTGTTGTGCTGTTTGTGGCTTTGGTAATCTGAAAAGAGTCAGAGAGAGGACCAAAGTGTCTGGAGACAGATGTACTGACCAATGAAGTGCATCGCAATGTTGGGGTCTCGATCGCTCATAGCGTAACAAGCTCGACGGATGCCCGGAACCCCCTCTGCTGCAGCACGAAAGGCCTCGAGCCATACTTTGCCGTCTTCTGTGCTCTCATCATTCACGGTGTGGTTGCCGATGTCGGTGACAACAATCTCGATGGCGGGTGGCGACATGTCTGTTTGAAAACGTTTTCAAGTTTCGATGTACTTGGACAGGAATAAAGTATCGCGAAATGTTGCTCCCTTGGAATCCTATCGATAGCAATCTCTCATCTGAATCCTCAAGAACTAGCGTCGGGTGTGCCTTTAAATCTACAATTAGATATTAAATTTCGAACACACATCCATAATCGCTTTCGCGGTAACTACTAACCACTCCGAGCATGTGTCGCTACCTATACGCGCGTTTTCTAGCTTGAACAATGAGTGAAGTTCTTTTCCCTTTGCGAGAAATACCCAATAGAAGCTACTCTGATTGTAGTCTTGTAGAGAACGAGCTTGTCGAGAAAAGTCAATGTATTCCAAAAAGGTCATTTGCCGTTCTGGGTTTAGCCTCAGACATTGGCTCCCGCGGACTTCCTACACATGACCTTTCATCTCGATCAACGAATCATTATCCATGCTAAAGTTAGCGCGTTTTCCAAAGCAAGCAACCGATATAGTAGTCATTTAATGTCATCATCTCATATGGGGCAGCCAAAACCCACTATACAGGTCCGTCGAACTTGAACCCATTCCATCGTGCCGCGCATTACACCCGACTGCTTTCTCTTTTGGAAAATTTTCGCATCAACACCCCAATATGAAGAGTCCTTCTGCTACCCTTAAACCTTACGAGGAGCTTCTACCCTTCAAACGAGTCGAATTCCCAACCAACGATGGCACCATTCTGCGCGGGAATCTCTACCACGGCGATGATGCAAAGAACCCAGCCCCGCTGGTTATATTCTGCCACGGTATTGGCCTTGTGAAAGAGCAGTATCTCGAAAACTGGTTCCGTCACGTTGTCCAAGCTGGCTATCATGTCTTGTCGTATGACCACCGGTCTTTTGGCGACTCTGACGGCGTTCCGCGAGAGCAGTTTAGTTGGATGGGCCAGGCAGAAGACTTCATAGACGCAGTCAGCTTTGCTCGCTCGCTTCCTGAAGTCAATGAGGATAAAGTGTTTGGTTGGGGAGTTGCGCACGCAGGCGGCCTTATTGCAATGTTGGTATCAAGAGGCTCATCCCCGGTTTCATATTAACGCTTAGCAGAGCTGCAGCCATGGACAAGAGAATTGCTGGCATCATCATGTTTCTGCCATGCATAGACGGGACTTATGATAGGAAAATTTGGGGAGAGTGGCTCTGGGACGCGGTGAAAGCCAATCGTTTTGCGCAGTCAAGCGAGACTGTGGCGTTCTGGCCGTTGTCAGACGCAGAAGCTGCTGGAACAGGTGGCTCAGTTCTATCTGGGTATTACGTGAGAGATTGGTCGGTGAATGGACTGCGCATGGCTGAGCAGGGTGAGAATAATTTTACTGGCAGGATGACATTGTCCAGCTATTGGAGCGACTACAACCTCCGCCCAATGGACTTCCTCGACCGCATTGCGCCGACGCCTGTCTTGTGGACCATGGCGACCAATGATGTCGTCTGTGGGCCATTAGAATTTACAAAAGGCGAGTATGACAAGATGAAGGATCCCAAGGATGTTTGTATTCTTGAAGGTGAACATCTGCCACAGTACTTTGATCCGGGATTTGCGAAGTCGGTTGATGCACTACTTGCGTTTCTTGACCGATGGACATCTTAGGTAAAATAGAATGTATGTGACCCTTTTCTGCAAGAAACCTGCATATATGTGAGATATCAACAGGCAAAAGAGTCAGATACGATTCGGTTATGACTGGGCGGGCGTGACAATTCGTTATGCGTTGGAGGATGGCCCTGATTTTGTTTACCTACACTTCTGCCGATACCTTGCTATCCGTACGACGAGGAGTAAGTAGATCGAAGAGTTTGAGTGAATAGTCATAGACGATAAATGTAATGCTACTGGACAGCTAATGTCGCGTTATTAGCGAGGAAAAAACACAGGAGCCATTTCAAAATGGAGAAAGCTCACCGTAAGTCGTACCAGCCTCGGCATGGTAGCTTTCCAAAACACAAGCACGCCCTCTCGAGCGAGCATGTTTGCTGCAACTGAAACCATGTGCCGGCCATGATTATCAAAGCTTTGCATTCGCGTCTTGACGTTGTCGAACGGCATTGACGCATACCTATCCTGTATCAGCTTCGACAACACATTAACGAATATGGGGGGCTCACACAGTGACGACTCCACTACCAGCACCTGCAAGCATCGTCGCCATGGTTCCATTCATTGTTCCTGGCCACGCGTCTCCCAGCTTATCCCTTATTACACCAAAAGTGGTGAACCGGACAGCGCTATTCGTTCCCTGTTTGCAGAGCACAGGCGCCAGGCCTCTCCACAGTGACAAAATGCCATCTCGCCGTATAGTATAAGTCACAAGTTGTGACATTGAGAGTCTTCCAAGATGACCTCTCGACGCGGCGTCGTCTATCACTCTCGTTTTCAACGCTTCCCCAGGCGTGACTACAAGGACACTTTCTGCAGCTCCCGCACAAAGCCCGGCACTGAGGTTGAGCCACGGATTCGGCGTCGCAGACTCCGTCTTAGGACTCCCGGCGCTGAAGTACGGCGACATTTTACGTTTTGCCGTCTCGAACGAGAAAAATCGGACCCCGCTCTTGAGCGCGTTACTGATAGCAAGCGTCTGGCAGCCTGCATACACGCCTCTTATGCCAGTCTCCCTAATTGTCGATTTCAGAATGCCGAAGGAATTCGCGGATTGCTTCCCGGACCCTGATGTTTCGAGTTGACGGCGGGTTTTGACGAATTCGGCTGGGTACTGAACTTGGTGAGCGTTTTGTCGATACCGGTGTTGGATTGCGATAGGAAAGGCACTTACTGTGACAAAGGTTTCGGAGGCACCAGCTAGGCCACCTGCTATTAAGCTGATGGACAGTTGGGACGCGCTTTCCATGGATTCAATGTTTGCGAGTGCCTTTGACGAAGATGAAATGTTGTAGGCCGGGTCCCATCCTACAGCGCGGAGAAGCGCACAAATACTGTTCAGCCCATCATGACATGTGTACCGACATACGTAAACGATTGCCGTTCTGGTCGGTTCGGAAAAGGACCGAAAATTGAGGTATATTAGCGCTGCGGCCGCTGTCTCGGGCTTTGCCCGAGAGAAGAGGCCGGGCAGTCGCGGCTCGACGCGACAACTTGCATTTTCCCACGCCTCTCTCCCAGCTTGAATACGTTTGTAATCGAGCGGCGAGGATTAGATTTCCCGTAAGATGCCCCAAATGCAACAAAGTGACATGGCCACTTAAACTGTTGGCTTGTTCTACGCAATTCGGCATAAATATGCTTGGGTACTCGAAAAGAAAGGATTGCCAGGGCTCTATCTAAGCCGTGTTTTGTAATTTAGGTGCCTTGCTATTTATCGAGTGGAATATCCCAAAGTTCGTGAGCATTCCTGCTAAAGACCTTCTCTGTCACGCCCGCTGCATCAGTCCAATCCAAGCATTTCTCAACAAAGGGATGGATATCAAGCCCTTCGAATCTAGTGTGTGGCCAGTCCGAAGCGAAAATGATCCTGTCCCCAGCAAACTTCAAAAGCTCGCGTGCTATCCCCTCGATACCGCGGTACTGCGGGTCCTTGTCGAACCGATACGCTCCCGAGAATTTAATGTACGTCTTGCCCGCCTTCAATAAATTGACGAGCGACTGGAAACCGGCAACTGTATATGGATCCAAGGGCAGCGTCCTGTTTCCGATCGGCGGCAGTGTCGGCGCCCCAAAGTGCGCAATAGATAGCCGCACCCCCAGATCCGCTACAACAGGCTCTAGTTTCGGTATGTCCTCCATTCCGATGTAAAGCTCGAGAACCCAATCAAGCGGTTGAATGATTTTGGCGTAACGCGTCACCCGCTCCTGGAGCTCGGCCTCTGTGAGGTTGACTTCGTTGGATTTGATGTTCAACCGTACGCCCCTGACGCCGAGCTGATGCCACGCCTGAAGGGTCTCAAAGGATGTTGCGTCAGTATCAAAGCCGACAACGCCGCGACCGTGGCGCGTCCCAAGTTTGGTGAGGGCGTTGAGGAGAAGAGTGTTGTCGTTGCCGTAGATTGAGGGTTGGATCAAGACGAGACTGTTGATACCAATGGTAGACTCGAATGATAATGCGTCGGACAAGTTGTGCTGGCCAGGCGTGTATTCGGCATCAGCGGCTTCGGGATAGCTAGGGTCGGTCACGTGCATGTGGGTGTCCCAACCATTTGTCGGCATGCGTTGAGCGACGGTGGCATTTTCGTTGCAGTTGAGAGGCCTGTGTGTAACACTCGGAGCAAATTTGGCTGACCGTGCAAGTGGCCGAAGGTAAGATTGAGCATGGGCGGTCAGGAGGTGGACAAAAGACACGAGGAAGGGAACGAGTCTAATCTTTGGCAGAGACATGATTTGAATAGGAGTGATTGGTGATGCCGAAAGTGACACACATATGTGGGTGGGAGTGGGATTTGTGTACGATGCTCCTAGAAGCTGCAATATGGGGCCGTCGTCTTTAACATTGATCAAAGAAGTCGGCCCAGCAGAAGTGGAAGAAAGTCGCTAGGCAATTGGCCGAGAAGGTCTCCTTCGATGATGCCTGAGGGCATCGATCCGCGCTGGAAAGGCTAAAACGAAGTCCGCGAGGTCCAATTCGGATTTGCATCCTGGATCATGGTTTCCGAGACGGCTTCCGCGGTCAAGTTCCGTTTGACTTGGATGGATCGTGATCTGATCTACACCGAGCAGAAGACTGGATGGCTGGGCGGGAAATAGGCGAGGCTCGGAAGTTGACCGAGCCCTTGTTGGTGCCCTCGGAGTCTGGCCGAAGCAACTTAAACAGGTGGCGCACTAGGCGCAATACCTTCCGTTTACCACTCCGATCCATCTTCCTTTCCCCACACTGCTCTCCATACCCCAGAAACCAAAGGGAGTCGTTATGCGCCGACGTCGCGTATATATGGGGCATTCAATATCCGCCTGAGTCTTCGGATTCCCATCTCGGCATCAATCGCAAGCTCTCGTGAATATTCATTCATTCCACCACGACAAACGTGCAGAGATTTGCTCTTGGCGACAACATGGGCAAGATGCCACCTCCTTTCTACCTGCTCGCCATTGTTGCGCTGTCCTTCGGCGGCATACCGAAAGGTGAGCTTCACTTCAAATTCTCATTCAGTGTCGGCGGGGTCGCTGACGCATTTACCCCAGGATATGACGAGGGCGGCTTCAGCGCCAGTGTGACTCTGCCAGCTTTCAAGAACGATTACAATCTCAACAAGGCCAATTGGGCTCACAATGCTACCGGTCTTGCGAATCGCACCGCCAACATCAGTTCCTTTGGCGTCTTGGGTGCCGCCTTCGGTGCTCTGATTGCCTACTTTCTCAACGATAAGATTGGAAGATTGTGGTCATATCGCTTGGCCATCTTGATATGGGCCAGCGGCATCCTGATGCAAGTCTTTTCATCAGGCATCTTTGGCTTTCTCCTGTTTGCGAGGATTTGGGGAGGCCTCGGTGCAGGCGGCCTCACCGTTGTCGCACCGCTTTTCCTATCCGAGATCGCACCCACACGAGTCCGGGGAATGATTGTCAGCATGTACATGGTGGTACTGTTGACCTTCCTGGCTTTGGGTTTCTTTGTCAACTATGCTGTCAGCAAAACAATGGCAACGTCCAGGGCGCAATGGCAAATTGTCCAAGCTATTCCCCTGATTCCAGTAGGATTCGCCTTCTTGAGCTCATTCCTGATCCCAGAAAGCCCCCGTTGGCTCGCCACTCGAGGCCGAGACGAAGAATGTCTCGCTGCGCTGGCTCGCCTCCGCGGATTGTCGTGCGACGATCCATCTTTGGTCGCCGAACACGAAAGAGTTCAGATGGAGGCAAATACCATGGTTGAAATGGGGAAATCTTCTCTGCTTGAGACAGCCAAAGAATGCCTGACCAGTCCTAACCTGCGCAGTCGCTTTTTGCTCGCCACCATGATGCATACCGTCGCCCAATGGACTGGAGGAAATGGAATAACGTACTACATCAGCGACATCTTTCAGTATGCCGGGGTGAAAGGACCTCAAACATCGCTCATCACCTCGGGCGCCTATGGCTTGGTCAAACTCTTCGTGACCATGATCTTCGCCTGGGGCCTCATCGACAAGCTCGGCCGGAGACGCTGTTTCATCACAGGTCTGGTCTTGCAAGGCGCTACTCACATCTACATGGCCATTTATTTCGGCGCGATTGGCCAGGGAAACCGACACGCGTCCGACGCCGCCATCGCCTCCGTCTTCATCTACGCCACCGGCTGGTCCCTCGGCCTGTGCACAATCCCCTACATCTACGGCGCTGAGATATTCCCAACAAAGGTTCGCAGCTTCGCCTATGCTACCACCATGGGCCTGCACTGGTTCTGGCAGTTTGCTGTCGTAAGAGTTACGCCGGTCATGTTGGCTGCTCTAGACAAGTGGGGAGCGTACGTCTTCTGGGCGTCGATTTGTACCATCGGTATAATTGTGCTGGGTCTTTGGGCACCGGAGACGAAGGGTGTGCCTTTGGAGCGCATGGACGAACTGTTCGAAGGGCCCTGGTACAAGTGCGGGAAGGCTAGACTCGCACACCAGGACCCCTCTGATGCCATGTATGCAGCAAAGGGCGAGGAGAAGTCTTCGATCGAGCAGCATGAGGTCAGGGTTTGATAGTCTTATGATTTTCCTTTCTTCGTGTGGTCTCATTGCATTGCCGCTGCTCTCGTCATGTACATTCGCGCATCAACAAGCCGATACTTCCTCTGCATTACCTTATAAATCGAAACCCGGATTCATCGTGACACTAATTGGCTCAATCTGCAGGAAAGCCTCATACATCTCCGGCGGCATATCTAGCAGATTGTAAGTCGCTGCTCCATCGGTCCCATTTAGATAGGATAGATCCAAAAGTATTGGATCCTCTTGCTGGGCAACGACTCCGAGCGTATTTACATCAGCAAACTCAACCGGATTGTACGTGTCCATGGGTAAGTGCATCAAAGAGTGACTTGCTAGGAATTGTGTTGAGTCGGTGGGGTCACTTGTTGGAAGAACGGGGGCGGTTTGGATGCCAAGCGTTTCGAGTTCTTTGCGTATGAGATTGAGGGGCGTATTGATAACTTGGGCGCTGCATTAGCATCCTGCGTAGTGATGTTGACATGGAGTGGAATTGATTACCTGGATTCGTGTGTTTAAGTCGATTTAGGACTCCTACACAAAAGGATAATCTTTCTAAAGTGTTTGATGCACTTTGCCCCATGGCTCGTATTTCCAGCAGAAAAATTGATGCTGCTGTATATACACTGTAGGCCAGACTCAAAACGACGTGCCCTTCGCCAAAGGCGTGGTTGTAGAGCTCGAAGAGAGCGATGATGGAGGTCGCAGACGATATGCAATGAAGGAGAGGGTTTTGCCCCGACATCGCGCTCGCTAATTCCGACTCTCGGCTGAGTTTCAATTTGGCGCGGTTAAGGAGGATGTTAATGGTGTGATAGAGACAGCTAGGAGTTTGATTGAGCTTGTGTATCGCGATTACAGTACCGTGATACTTACTTAAGCGTCACGATATGACTAGGTGGACAGTCGAGCGGTGAAGCGGCAAGATCTATCCTGAGATGGTCGGGGAGATTCCTCCACCAATCTCGTAATTTGGAGCCTTCTTCAAGGGCACATTCACAGGCGTGTGATGGCGACAACTCTCGAGAAGGATTGTAAAGATGCACCAATATCTGATTGAGAATCTCTGCAAGCGCGCACATTTGTATGAAACAAGAAATCGAGTGTGCTTGCTTTGGCGAAAAATGAGCAGATGGGAGCCCGTGGGGAGTCCAAGATTCGATTTCAGCCGTATCGTCCACTGGGTATCATCAGTGATCCAATCGCGCAACAGTGGGCAGACGTTACTTAGGACTCGTGGAGGGCTGATCTCCGAGTTTTGAATCATAGGTGTTCGACCAAAGTAAAGCGATATGAGCTTGTCCCAGAAATAGCAGCTCCAGAATAAGCGATTGCGTACCTCGATGTCTTCGGTAGACAAGTGACCGGCATCGGCGTATCGTTTGCCGTCGACACAAATGCCCATGTCGTCTATTAACCTGAAAGCCATGCCGCTGTATAACCAGGCCTGTGTCCGGTTGCCGCAGCCACACTGTTGAGCACTTAGAAGTAAAAGGGCCTGGACCGTGGGG
Source organism: Polyplosphaeria fusca (assembly GCA_010093805.1). Taxonomy (NCBI): domain Eukaryota; kingdom Fungi; phylum Ascomycota; class Dothideomycetes; order Pleosporales; family Tetraplosphaeriaceae; genus Polyplosphaeria; species Polyplosphaeria fusca. Next base: position 17,233 of record ML996325.1, on the reverse strand, counting down.
ATCTTGCTGGTTCCGTGTTGCACATCCTCAAAAAGAGCTTCAACCGCCATTCTAGCAAAAGCTGCTCCGTCTTCAAACGGGGCGAGTAGCCCATCCATACCTGGTTCACTGCGGCACCAACGGACGGAATGAGATAGCACAGCGTTCAAAAGCGCCTGTGAGAAATAGGGGCCGCCGGTCTTCATGTCACCTATGCAAGATGTCTAGTGGAAGGCATAATGATTGGGCGCGACTGACTTACGTGTGAAAGCAGGCCTGTAGATGAAGTTGAACAGTGGCTGGATCCAACAAAAGTGGGAATCCATAAGAGATCGATATGGCTCCTATTTAGGTCACTAGTCGCCGGAGCAAAATTCACAGTCAGCTTGTCATACCGGCGTATCAGAGAGCTTTTCGTACGCCCTTTCGCGCCAGGCGCTGTTCATAAGTCTTTCCTTTTTGACCGTCATCTCCTGATCCGCCTGATCTTGCTGGATGGCATGCGTGCGAACACTCCCTGGTAGCTGGAAAAGACTCGTGGATTCTGGCAAGGTCACTCTCCCGTCTCCCCCGAGTCCTGAAGGCTCAGTAGCTCTTGCTGGACCAGACCGTAACAGCACTTCTGATGTTGTGGATTGAACATCTGAGGCGCAACTACCTGGATGGTCTCTTTCAATGTTTTTCGCTTCTAAAAGCGCAGCTTCTAGTTCGACGACTCGTTGCTCAAGTCGTTGCGTGTATGAGAGAGTGGGAGATCTGATCACCATCAGCGCAGATCTCGATGCGTTCGAAGCTCAGGTAAGAAACATGGAGTTGTCTCACAGCTTGTAAATGCAGTCGTCTCCGCGAGTTGTGCATCGATTGCAGACAGGGTGTCCACCATCGCATTTTACCTATTTTGGAGCCTTCAACCCTGTGCAGAGGTGCCAATTTCCGTAAAACACCATACCTTTCGCTTGCGACATTGTTCACACGAGAAGGCGCTCTTCTTCGCGTGGCGCTTTTGCCTGGGGCTGGACATGTTTCCCCAGGAACGTGACCCACTTGGTGACAAAGCCGGTATTTCTTGATGAACTGATATCAACACCAGCAAGTTCGGTCATTTTCCGAGTCTCTGGGCGTGTAATCAAGGGCGAGACACGTGTTGGAAAGGGTTTTCAGCGATGGATGGTTTAGCCTCGGCTAGGAAAGCAGCTCGGGCGCTACGGAAGGCTCGGAAGGCGAGAAAGAGCGACAGGGTCTCGACATCATTCACTTCGGCCACTCGTATCTTATGCTGAGTCACGAGATTGGGACAAATAGCCCATAAACCTTTCACGAACGTGCATCGCCTGTGTTACTGCCTCCCTGTTCTTATCATGATGGTATCTCGAAACGCCTCTTCAAGCAGGTGGGACAAATGGTGGCACCGCACTGCACAATGTCAAAGCCTTTTCACGGCATCGTTGCTTGATATTCCCACCAGAAGATGGCCCAGCATTTTGATGCTTCAGTCCATCACGCTAGTTAGAAACCTAATTGTGCTCACAAGCCAGTCAGGTCATTATTACCCTCTCCAAACACACTCCCAGAGCCACGCATTAGACTATCGAAAAAAGCTGCGTCCACTCCCTGGAATGCCCAGTCCTCTACCCCCGCCACCAGGGCCGGACCAAACTTCTGCTGTTCGCTCAGAGGCGTACTAGGAAGTATGGTAGGATCAGGTAAAGGCCGAGATATATCTCGGAAGAAGTCAAAGTTGGCAACATGAACAGAGTCCGAGGGGCCGCCAGGTATATCAGACGTCAACTCGATACGGCTGGGGACTTCTAAAATCTGTTTTGACGTGTCATCACCCACGGATATGATGCCATTGCGCGAGACTACAACGCTTCCTAATGGCGGGATTGAGAGCTCCAGCGTGGTGCCGATCTCGACTGTCGCTCCTCCAGCCTTGAGGGCTTGGGCAGCTTCCTCTTCAACATCCATCAGGCGGTGGAGCAGGGTTGCGCTTTCGGCTGTCAGGGCATCGTCGTTGTATTTGGCAATATAGTCCATGCTCTCCAGAACTTGTATCATCATTGCCCGGTCGCCTACCCGTTGGTGCTTGAGGAGACTACCGTGCGTTTCACGGTGGCCATCAAGATGCGCAAGAAGCAACGCCATAGCGGCCACGAGCGCGATGAAATCGGCACAGCGACAGCTCGCCGTAATGTTATTGAAGCTCCGGAAGGCGGCAAAACGCGTCAGTATCTCTCGCGCCGCGCTTGTGCAGGCAAGCTTTGAATAGGCAACCTGATGCGAGGTGATTCCTGTGCTGTTTGACGGGAGATGTCCAGTGCGCGAGCACAGATATGGCAAATGAAGCTGGACGAGCAAGATATGATGGTGGAGTTGATCCATGAATCGCATTGATTCCCAGAATGTTTCGGAGCTGCCATTACGCATGTTCGAAAAATTAACGGGCAGCCAAAATTTCGGCTCGAGCTCGTTTGCTGCATCGAGCATTTGAGTGTCGATAGCCTCTGTCAGGGCATAATCATCTTGTGCCGGGTCTGATTCGTTGCGCTCAAGAATGCGTGCTGCAACTGTAGCGTGAGTGTATTCGAGGTTGCTAATTTCGGTCTCTGGTGACTTCGGAGTGAGTTCCTTGCTGGCGCTCGATTGCGGCAGGCCTAGGACTAGACAGAGCATGCGATCAGTGTATTGGAGGCGAAACCAGGTAAAGTGCGCATCAATGCGAGTATCCGGGTCCAAAACCTTTAGCCTTGGTGGCTTCTTGCGGTGTAGGCCTATCAAATATTTCAGCTAGTGCCCTGGGCCGAACAATAGACTGTGTATACCATACCCATCAATTGTGCAGCAGACAGTGATCTCCTAATAGCAAGCCAAGATTTTCGAAGACTCCCGGTGTTGCACTTGTACAAGCCCTCTAGAATGATGCACTCAAGAGTCTCGGCGTAACCAAACAGGTCTTCGTTGGTCGTAACCAGATCGACAGCGGCCTGAACCATGCGTTCCATGATCTGTCTAGGTGGCTCTGAAAGTGGCGGAAGCTGCGGCCAGAGGTTCTGGATGCAGAGGGCGACGGTAAGCATTCTCTTAGCAAGGAATACAGGGTGCATGCGAGCATGAGGCCTCACGTCTTTGGCAGCGCTGCCATTACTATCAAGCTGGGTCCGAGATGTGGTGTTCATCTTGAAGAATAATTGGGTCGCTTTTCCGACCTCGTCACAGATCAGATCCGAATCTTCTTGAGAGGGAAAGGCATCAAGTAACGCCTTTGAAAGGCTCGAAAGTCTGTCGTGACCCAAAGGGGGGCTGATTGTGCTCGCCGTGTCAAGCTCCATGGGCGTGGATTCCGACGAGCGAGGAGGGGTGAGAGAGTCACCAATCGGAACGGCCTGAGGCCTCATTGCTGCCATGTGATTTGATTTTGCAGAAGCATTGCTTTCGGGGAATATCATTCTTTCAGTTCCGTCAGGGAAAAGTTGGCTTTGACAATGCGCGCCACGTCGTCTGCAAGGAAGGCATGCTGGATCCTAAAGTCGTGCGGCAGCGTCAACCAGCTGCATGAATCGAACTTTAGAAAGATGCGACTTTCTGGCGGGCTTGACTCACATCATCTGCGAGAAAATTGCACCTCACTTTCCTTCGCTTGCACTCCCAGCAACTATGAGTGCCCTTGCGAAGCTTTCTGCGCTTGTCGGCTCCTGCGGGCGAGGGCGAGAGGGGGCGCGTGTTGTTTGTGTCGACATTCATGGCGTCGTCAGCATAGTGTGCGTAGAAGGACAGTCGAATTTGCGCGTTGCGTGTTTGCGAGGCGGGTGCGGGTGCGCGAGATTCGGCGGAAGTTGAGATGAGAGCGAGGCGAGGAAGGAGCGCCGACGCCGCATCGTACCTGCTCCTCCTGTCCCATTATTATTCATCAAGATCGCGTACAACGCGCGCCCCTGTGCATCCCCGCCGAACCAATAGCAGGCCACGCATCCACCTCCGCTCTATTTCCTTCCGCCGAGGGCTCGGTGGAAGGGCAAGCTTTCAGCCGCCTTTCTAAGCACGCATGCCTCATCCGCCGAAGGTGATTTGGTTTTCTTGCGAGCGTCACCACTCCTTCCGCCGAAGCTACCATTATTCGGCCCCCGTTGTACGCGTTACATTCACCATGCACGTTATCTCTCCGTCAACCCGTCTTCCCCTGAGATCTCACACATGTTCGGCCCCGGCGATAACAGCCAGTACGTCCGAGTCGATTGTTCGATGCCTTAAAGGTTCCGCGATCCCTTCGCAACGTCGTCAACAGCCCGATCGCTACTCCGCCACCTAAAATTTCCAGTTCAATAAGCCATGACGGACAAAGAAAAAGGCGACGCAGAAAGCTCGCAAATGGATGCCTCTCCACCAGACTCGATAAAACATCGTGACGGCCCTGAAAAACAACCCGAGGATGCGAGCAGTGACGTCGCTTCGGAAGAGAAAGAGCCCGAGTATGCCACTGGCGTTCGACTCATTCCCATTCTCGTGGCCATCGTTCTAGGTGTCTTTCTCGTCGCTCTTGATCAGGTCGGTCCCATGTCTCGCCCATCGCGCGTTCCTAAGCTAACACACCAAGCACAGACCATCATTGGCACCGCCATCCCCAAGATCACCGATGATTTCGGTGGCCTTGACAAAGTTTCGTGGTATGGCTCCGCCTATTTCATGACCTTTGGCGGCTTCCAGTCGTCATGGGGAAAGGCCGCAAAGTACTTTTCGCTCAAGCTCGTGTACCTTCTTTCCATTCTTGTCTTCGAGATAGGAAGCTTGGTATGTGCAGTTGCACAAGACAACATCACCTTCATTGTCGGGCGCGCCATCGCTGGAATTGGAGGAGCTGGTGTCGCTACTGGCGCATTTACAATCATCGCTTTTGCTGGATCGCCTCAGATGCGGCCCCGATTACTGGGAATCTTGGGTGCCACATATGGCTTGGCTTCAGTTGCAGGGCCCTTGCTCGGCGGCGTCTTTACAGATAAAGTGACGTGGAGGTGGTGGTATGTATCTTTCCACATTTATCCGACGCATCTTGGGCCCTATTTGCTAATTCCCTCAGCTTCTACATCAACCTACCGATTGGAGGACTCTCTGCTGCGCTTGTCCTCATTCTCTTTCGAACTCCGACCCAAGCCAAGCCTACCCCAGCCACCTGGAAAGAGAGAGGTCTTCAAATGGATCCAGTAGGCATTGCGCTATGCATGGGGGCTATCATATCCTTCATCCTCGCCATGGAAAACGGGCAGACAAAGCCATGGAGCTCAAGCGTTGTTGTCGGGCTCATCGTCGGTTGGATCCTGATGTGCATCGCGTTTGCTGCATGGGAGTGGTACATTGGTGAGCGGGCCATGATCCCCTTTCGACTCTTCAGACAACGTGCCGTCTGGGTTGGCTCAGGATTCCAGTTTCTTTTTGGTGGTTCTTTCTTTTTGCTGCTGTACTATTTGCCCATCTACTTCCAGTCTGTCGACAACGCCTCCGCCATCAACTCAGGGGTGCGGAACCTGCCCATGGTCATCGCCATCAGTCTTTCCAGCCCTATTGCCGGCATTCTGACCTCTAAGACTGGCATTGCCATGCCCATTATGATCAGTGGCGGTGGCCTGGCTACTATCGCTTCGGGACTGCTATATACTCTTGATATAGGCACCAGCGCAGGGAAATGGATCGGGTACCAAATCCTGGCGGGTTGGGCATTCGGCTGGGCATGGCAGACATCTGTCACCATTATACAGGCCAATTCTCAGCCTCAGGATATGTCCACGTCGACGGCTATTCTCCTGTGTGAGTAGAAACATCACTACAGACAGCTGGATCGCTGACCAACTCTCTTTAGTTTTCCAAACGATCGGTGGAGCCTTCACCATATCTGCCGCCCAAACTGCCTTCGTAAATCGCCTTGTGTCAACCGCCAGCAGCACTGTCCCTGGGGTCCCGCCTCTCGCAATTGTTGGCACTGGTGCCACCGCCATACGGACCGCTTTTTCACCAGACCAAGTCGCTGGCATCGTCGTTGCGTACATGGCAGCCGTCAAGCTCGTATTTGCCATGGTAACAGGCATAGTTGGGTTCTCATTTGTAATTGCATTCGCGGAAAAATGGGAGAGGATAAGTGTAGAGAAGACGAAAATGGCAAGTGGTGCTGCATAAGGATTTGAGGGGGCTTTTAGTAATCAAGAGCCGCGTTGGGCGGTTGAGTAGATTGGTCTTCCAAAGGTCGAGGAGGCCTAGGTTATAAATTGGGCAACAAAGTTCCAGAGAACGTGCCTAGGCTAGACTAAAACATGGTCTTGCGCAAAGACCCGGTTCTGCAACGTTAGAAATAGGGTTAGAAAAAATCGATTCGGATTTCCGGGTCCCTCCCCCCCTCCTCTCAAGAATTGAGACGTTGGCCTTTCATCGTGCAACGAGCGACTTCTAGATGCCAACAACTGACATATTTCCACTCTTAAAGTCTTGGATTCGCTTGCCCACGGATTTCTCAATCATTTCCAGTCCCAGACTCGATCGTATTCAGTTCTTCGCTTGGCCACACGCATGCTATTATGTCACACATGTATGGCTCGATAACAAAGAGGCTGGTAATAAGCATATAGTATATTCGCACCCTAACAGAGCCTAGATGATACTGAGGGTGAAATGCCGCGTAGTTCCACGGGGCTCTGCCTTCCTACGCCGTAGTGAATTAGAGGAAGCCAATCTTAGAAGTTGAGTTTAGACCGTATCATCATCGACGTATTCACGAACAGTAACTCTTTTCTTGGGGCTCTTCGAACTGAAGGATCCCATGATCCGGGTCCGCCATGGCAATTCAACCGTTGCAGCCCGAGCCGTGGGTCCTTTACTTTTGGGAAAGGTAAGCCTCTTCACCTTTCGTTCCTTTTTTGTTGCGGGTTTCGCAATGATTTCCTTTTCTTCCTCAGAGCCAGAACTAGATTTGCAAGAGTTGGTGCTCGAAGTCGCGCTCTCGTCATTACCATCATCACTGGTTCCAGAGTCTTCGAATTTCTTCTCGAAAAGGTCGACGGTAAATTTGGACTGGCGGCGACGCAACTTCTTTGCCATCTTGCTCCTCTTCTTGTTCAGTTTCGTGGCCCTGAGTTTACCCAAAAGCCGCTGCAAAATGCCCAATAGGAACAAGATGGCCTGAATCATCAAGCCATCGTTAGTCATGGATTTCCAGATGGAGACCATGGGTTGGACACTGAATGCGATGATTATAAAGGGAATGGAAACGGCGAAAGAGATCCCAACTACGTGGTGATTAGTTTTTGCAATATGCACCGCGTCGGGCTTTGAAGAAAGCCGGCGACTTACATAGGAGACCTCCTACGGTATGCAGTGGCCAATTGGTTTGACCCTTGCTGTCCTGAGGAAAGGCAGTTACGTCGAGGGCAAAGAACGAAGCCATAAATGAAAGAGGCAGCTGTTAATTTATGGTCAGCAACTGACATTGTTCCTCAACAGATAGGCCAACATACGAAGATGATAGTGACGATGGTGAATACAAGCATCGTCTGTACGGCAACGTCAGCACAATTATCGGTCCAGCTTGGTATAGCTCCACTTCGACTTACATTGCCTTGTCTTGCAGTAGCAACAGCGCCTTCTCGTGACGATTTGGCCTCCCAAGCATTCGCAGCCTTCTGCTTGAGGTCCATCAAAGCGTTCAACTGCGCGGAAATTTAGCATACGCGGACAATCTAGCAGGGTAAGTATGCGTACCGAACTCTTAACAGCCTCAGCTTGCACCTGCATTCTGGTAAAGTCCGCGGTACTTGTTGCGACGATCCGACGCGCATCTTCAGAATGGTGTAGGTCCTCGTGCGTCTTCAGTCTTGGTTCCGATAATATAGAATTCTGAGTTTGAAGGACGTTCAGAATAATATTGATCTCATCAAGAATGTCCTTGATTTCGACAAGCAGTGTGATCTCGCTGCCGATATCGAGCAATTGCTCCAACAGCTCGTTCTTCTTGGTTTCAAACTCTCTATGTCTCTTATTGAGCGTATGCAGCTGCTCTGAGCGTTTTTGAAATTTCTTGAACAGTCTCGTCTCTTTGTTGCTCTGTTCGCACAGTCAGTGTGTGCTCCAGAATTGACCGAGATAAATAGATTGTCCTACCACTCTTCCAATGGAGATCTCGAATGCCTGGAGGAATTGAAGCAGCTCTATCTCCTGGCATCGATCAAATATATTAGAGCATGTGGCGATAATGCGAAATATCAGATCCGTCGAGCTATGAACAGGATTTCGGACGCTTCCAATCGGATCAAGGACAAGGTCGCGCAATTTGTCCATTGATTTGGTATTTCGTGTGTTCTTACCTTGCGTTCCAGTGCGATCGGGGAAACACGAGATGATCAAGTCTGTTCCATCCTTGTCCTTGAACTGCCACAGCCAGAGCTGGTCGACCATGATAATGTTATGGATCTCTTCTCTCTTACTATGTGCCCATCTCGTGACCACTTGATCTTTATCTCTCCGTCTTGTATTGGGCAACATGTGGTAGTAGTATTGGTCCAAGGTACTAGTTCCTAGTCAGATTTTGATCGTAGTAGGACCTTCTTCAAACACACCGTCGCACATGAAGAGCTGGAGGATCATTGAGATATTGAGATATCATGGCTTTGTACTCTTCGTCGATATCATAGTCATCCACGCTCGATGCGTCAGAATCCGAATGGCCCGACTCCGAGTCGAAGTCAGAGGCCGATCCCAGCATTGGCGATTCGCGGCCTTCAGGTGCGCTTTGCCGCCGGCCTGAAAGACTCCTGCTACTTAATCAGCTCATGGGCTAGATATGCGATGGTGCAATGCTCAGGTTCTCGAACCTCCTCATGTTACCCTCGTCGCCCTGGCTGTCTCGACCCGTAGATGTGGGCCGTTCACCAAGCCTCGAATGAGGGCGCGAACGTGCTGTCTTCGACTGCCCCTCAAAGAAAGCTTTCTTAAACTTCCTCCAGAAAGCTTCTCGGTTATAGCTTTCTTGCGTTGCTCTAACAAAATCGTTCATTCTGGTTTGGGTCTCATTGACTTCGTAGCTGATGTATGGAGTCTGCAGCAACTTAGCTTATCATCGCCGCCAACGTACGCAGAACTTACGAAAATTGCAAGGATACCATCCATCTGATCCATTCCGCGGGTGTATACATGGGGAGTGATGGCACGCTAGCAGACGTAAGCGCGGTCATTTTTGTTCTGTCTGCACGAAAAGTTCATACACTCTGAGGGATCGGGCTCGTGTGGCCCCTACCAGCCCATATGGAACCACCGTAACCAAGCTTGGCAAAAAGGTCCTACTGTGCGTTAATCAAATTTATACTCATCGTTGCATATGGGGAGGAATACCTCGACCCATGTCATCTACGTTCGTTAGCAACGGCCCCAAGATGAGAAGGCCAAAGAAGATCACTGACGTTATTTTCGTGAACGTGGAGCCATCTGCATAACGGACGCTCCTGTCTAACACTTTCGGCGGGTTGCGGCCGCGCAGGAGCCAATATATTCTCCAAACTTTCCCATCCGTATACCATTTCCTGAACAGATATTGGCAACGACCAATAGTGATCTGTGCCACCGTATGAAAAGATTTCCGTGGCCGTGATTTGGAAACTTTTGCAAGCAATCTGGCCTTCCCGTGAGATTGGAGCCTTTGGTTTTGAGCCAGTTACTCGTGTGAATCCTCCGGCTGGTCCTTCGACAAGAGTAAGGCGTTGTTGTCGAAGCAGCTTGGCAATTCGCTTTGTAGACTTGTTTCGTTTTGCAAGATCAAAGGGCGTCTGAGAGTCCTCGTTCTCGCAGTTGAGATCAGCTTTTGCGTCGAGGAGTATCTGGACAAGAGCGATATCATTTCTCCGAACTGCATAATGCAGTGGCGTATTAAGATGCCGATCTTTGGGTGATGGGTTTGCATGACCATTGAAGAGCAGGATTCGCGCAACTTTACAAGGGACATTTGCTCTCTGTGCAGCAATATGAAGTGCTGTCTGACCCCTGGTTCTAAGTCAGTATCGCTATATCAAGATCTTTCGCAAGTGGTCCAACCCCAAACATCTTTTAAATTAGACATACCAGCGATCCCGGAGGTCCACATTCACACGGTGCTCTTTGAGAAGAGACTCGAGAGACTCCATGTCTTGTTGACTTCCAGTTGCAGCATCAAGAAGTAGACGTGTGTGTACAGCCCATGTCATCAAATCGATAAGGCGTCGGAAATCTAGATCTTCGGTGGACTGAAACTTCATCATGTCGTCGAAACCTTTCTTCAGAACTAAGACAGAATCCGTATCGTCTAATCGGTCGATTGTGCGATCAAGCTTTGGGTTCTCTGCTGCACGCTCGGCCTTCCGCTGAGAAGAGTACTCGTCAGCGGATACGTATTGGAATATAGTAAACCCAATCCGGCGAGATAAGCTTTCGGATGGACCGAGTTCCGGATGGGAGGTTTGGGCGTCTTGCACTTCGCTGGTATGCGTATGCTTCGCTGGACCATTTTTTGGCATGACCTTCTCATTGAACTCGTCGACAAGCTTTCGCAGCCTATTGCTTTGCATACTTTTGAAGAGCGGAGCGACTGTCGAGATTCCATATAACGTTGCCAGGCAATTGCGGGTCTTATCCTCCCCAAAATTTGGGCAAGAAAAAAGAAACAAGCCTGAGGTGGTCTCAAGAATGGATTCCGATGTTTGATCACCAGATGCGCCTTTGATCAGTAATTGTTCAACTAAGATGCCTGCAAATCCGTGCGCGAGAAAGAGAATAGGACGCGTCGGACAAGCCGATCTAACGCCGGCAATATTTTCGCTCAGCTGGGCAGCAGTAGCGTCGATATCAACAGGTGCATTGAGAGCATCATGAATGTTGAAGCCTATACTTATCACCCTAGCCTCGGGAATGGCTTTAGGGAGCATGTCAGGATCCTTCAGCCAATTGATGGACGGAAACAGGCGTTTGCTACTCGAGGAGAAGCCTGCGTGGCCACTTGATTGATGCATAGACAGCCCGGCGGCTTCAGAAGCGACATGCTTCTGTGTGCCATGGACATCGATTGGGGTCCCAGACTTCGTGTCGGTAGTAGATTTTCTTGACGTCGATCCATTGCCGGCGAAATCCCTGGGAATGAAAGAAGGTTGCAGGTAAGTCGGCGTCAACAAGTCCGCATCGTTCTTGGTCGCGGTAGTCTTATCCGCCAATTCACGAGCTCCATCTGCACGTGGAGGCCTACTCGGAAGGGCCTTTTCCGCTGCATTGACATTTTGGTGGGCCTCGAATAAGGCTAGATCGGGTTGCGCCTTCTCCCCATTGAACAAATAGACGACTACGATGTCCACCGAATGCGATGTCCTCTCTTCTGGGGGATGCAATACTCGCACATGTATGCTAAACTTTGACACAGATTCGGAGGATGTTGTCGTACCTGCCGATTTTGTCTTCTCCTTCAACGTTATGATTTCTGGGACGGAAGTCGCAGAATCTCGATGAATACGACCCTGGAAACTGTGTTTTCGCTCACGCCACGCCTGAGGTCTCGAAGGTGACCGGCTCGTGTGCTCTCGTACATTTCGTTTCGAATCGACTGGAGTTGCCCCTTGGACGCTTATGGTTGGCGCTGGCGGCGCTTTGGGAATGTCGATACGACTGTTGGCCATGTCAGAATGAGGGAGTCAAAGAGGCAGGGTGAGTGCCTTTCTGACGGGACGGGCTATCGCATCTTTAAGAAGGCTGGGGAGCTGAAAATGGTCTTCAGCCTCGATGTGAAGAGTCGAACAGAAAACTCAGCAAATCAGCGCTACAGGGGATTTAGACCATGAGACGCATGATATCAAAGGCGGCAGTATTTCTAGCATGATGGCCCCTGTGCTCGACCAAGCGGGATGTGGTGGGCGGCAGTCTTTTTGGGTTCGTCCAACTACGAGAGGGGGGTTGGGGGCCGGACGCCAGAAGCTGAATGCAGAGCGAACCGCATCGATGGGCTTGCCGAAGCGCCTAATGGATATGACAAATATCCTTGTACGAGCCGTCCCGCGACTTCTTGACAGTCTGATAGGCGTTACGGCCACGGGATCGCACATGCATTCAGGGAGCATGCGGTCGCGCGTGTGGACTTGGTGCCCTCCAGAGGAACACCCGAGTCCCTCCTAGAAGTACACTGGCTGCGTGAATGGAAACTCGATTCTGGGCAATGCAAATGTTCGTTATTAGGGCGAACGACTTGGAGGTAGAGGCGCTTCTTGTTGGACGAACGTGCCTGCTCGTACTCCGTACAGCGAGAAGGAAGACATTGGAAGCAACGCAGCGTCCCAGGCGGTCTACCAAGACGTCATAGCAATGCTGTCGGCGCAACAGCGTACACATCTTGATGGAACAAAGTACAAGGGTCCCGAGAGCAGTGAAGACGAGAGGGGAGGGGAGAGGAAAGGACAGAGCGGACGGCTCGCCTTCTCCGAATCAATTGAACCCACAAGTGCCCGCTCCAAACAAAGTCACCCCAGAAACTTTTTTTGGCCGCGCGACGATCGAGTCCGACATCAGCGCCGTCGCCCGCACAACATGGCCGATCAGGATGCGAAGGGGCCGGCAAAGCCTCAGAAGCCCCCGAATCCCGTGTGGAGGATGATGGGTGCGCAACCAAGAGCCCGACCCTCATGCCATAGCTGACCCTCCAGGCCTGCCCAACTTTCGCCTCAAGCTCCCGTCGCGCAACTGGATGATATTCCTGACCCTCACGGCATCATGGACAGCCGCCGTCACATACGATCGACGCGAGAAGAGGCGAGTACAACGCAAATGGGCGCGGCTTGTCGAGCACATTGCGAAAGAACCGCTCTATGAGCACCAGATGCCCCGAAAGCTCACCGTCTATCTCGAGGCGCCTCCAGCCGACGGATTGGTGCCCGCACGCGACCATTTCCACGAACACGTCAAACCAATCCTCGTCGCTGCGGCGCTGGATTGGGACGCGATAGAGGGCAGGCGCGAAGGCGACGTGCGCGCAGGGCTGGCAGAGAAGATCAGAAGAATACGAAAGAAGACGGGAGAGGCGAGCCAGGAGCCGGTAGAAGCCGACGTCGAGGAGATTGTCGACGAGTCTCGGACGAGGGCAGGTATTCCCGACTGGGATGGCACACGGGGAGACATTGTGATTGGGCGACACACATGGAAAGAGTACGTCAGGGGACTACACGAGGGATGGTTAGGACCCCTGGATCCGCCAGCACAACCGCAAGAGGCCTCCGACTCCATTTCACCGCTTCCCATAGCACCTGACGACGCATCGCCGACCCTCGCACCAGACGCGCCTCCGCCACAAGAAGGTGAGAAAGCCAAAGAGGAGGACAAGGACAAGGCCAAGAAGAAGAAGACGCAGCCCGCTCCATTCAACACTACCGTCGAGTATAGTGACGCCCTTGGTTCTCCGCATCTCCCACAGGAGCTCGGCCCAACAGCCATAATTCCTTTGCCACATTTGTTGGGATTCCTCAACTTTCCCATAAGAATCTATCGTTTCTTGAACAAAAGGCAGGTGGCGGACGAGGTTGGGCGACAGACTGCTGCTGCTGTTCTTGCGTCGTATCGGCCGTTTGAGGGCCCTGGCGAATCGCACACCCTGGGCGCGGACGATGGCGATGAAGCTACCAAATGGGAACAACAGCGGATACTCGAACACGAAGAGCCCGAATGGCACAAGTCGGCGCGGGAACGCAAGGATGACGACGAGAGAGAGCGGGTTTGGCTTGACGACATGGTCATTGATGCCCGCATTGGCGAGCGAATGCGGAGATTCATGTTGACCGGAGAGGAAGAAAGGCGTGCGAATCAGCTTGCCAATGTGGCGAGCGAGAAGGACGAGCCATGGTGGAAGTCAATATGGCCGCAGTCGGAGAAGAAGAAGGGCGCATGGGAAGAGCTTGAATGAGCTTTTCGAGTGTCTTTGATACCCAATCTACCCTCATAGGAGGGTCCTGTACGACTATATGTGTGTAGCATAGGGACACGCAGCATGGGGGCGCAAGGCATAGCAAATCACATCCACTTCCAAGGGTTACGCTTTTCCTGACGGGACCCCACCTGCATCTAGGCATCTGCATGATGCTCGTCACGTGAAGTGTTTGCTTGGCGTGCCCCGCGAACCTGGAAAGCTTCGAATCACCACAGCTCCGTAACACGAGCAATCTGCCTCCTTCCCTACATCTACGACCTACGTCACCAATCTACAAGCTCTCGTATCTTTGTGCAGAAAATCTCGACCGACTGTGCATCCCACCAAGTTGAATTTGCCGCAATGGTACCCTCCTCGCCTTCCCCGCCACCACTCCCCTCAATAACATTCTCAGGCAACTGAACAGTCCAAGAAGCGCCTTGCGCTCGCAATCCTCGACTTCCTCCAGACATCGCAGACGGATGGCTCCGTGTCGCCTGAGGACGGCGAGCAGCTCGAGATCGCGGCCAACTGCATCGCCGACGCCTTCAAGGTCGACGCGGCAGACTCGACGGCCATGAAAGATGCGCTCGGCGGGCAGAACCTGCTCGCCGTATACAACGTGTACGAGAAGTTGAAGGGCAAGACGACGGCGTCAACCGAAGGAAGCAGCTCGGCGAGCGAGGCGCGGCCCGCGAGTCCAAAGGCACCGTCGGCCGAGAAGGCTGGGCCAGGCGGACCCAACAAGGACGAGGCAGAACGGTTAAAGGGCCTGGGCAACGAGGCCATGAAGAAGAAGGAGTATACGCCCGCCATTGACTTCTACACAAAGGCACTGGATGTGGTGCCGCTGAACCCCATCTACCTCTCCAACCGTGCCGCCGCCTTTTCGGCGCTGAGCAAGCACGAGGAGGCCAGGAGCGATGCCGAGATGGCAGTTGCGGCCGATCCAAAGTACAGCAAGGCATGGAGCAGGCTGGGGCTTGCCAAGTACGCACTGGGGGATGCAAAGGGGGCCATGGAGGCATACAAGAGCGGCATGGACGCCGAGGGCGGCGGCTCAGACGTCATGCGCAAGGGCTACGAGACGGCCAAGAAGAGGTACGAGGAAGAGGGAGGCGACGTGGGTGCTCCCGACGCTTCAAGAGGTGCACCGGGAGGCGGTGCCGCTGGCGCGGGAGGCATGCCTGACCTGTCGAGTCTGGCGAGCATGCTGGGCGGAGGAGGAGGAGGAGGCGGCGGTGGTGGCGGCATGGGTGGTCTCGAAGGGCTCATGAACAATCCCATGATGAGGCAAATGGCACAGAACTTGATGAGCAACCCAGAGGCCATGAACAGCGTCTTGAACAATCCACGACTCCGCGAGATGGCCAACAGCTTCGGTGGAGGAGGGGGAGGTGGTGGTGGAGGTGGTGGAGGCGGTGGCGGCGCCCCGAACATCCAGGACATGATGAACGACCCGAATATCATGGAGATGTAGGTGTATTAGGGTTTTTGGGTTCTACTTTGCTAACCTCTGCAGGGCACGGAACTTCATGGGCGGCATGGGTGGTGCAGGTCGAGGCGGCGGCGGCGGAGGTGGAGGAGCGCAGTAGTCAGCTCATCCATCTATTGCAAACCCTCAGGCCGTAGATTTGGCTCTGTACCTAATGCAAAGGGGCTGCGAGTGTGGTGACTGTGTTTAATTTGGTCCCTGCATCACGAAGCCACTCTGCATTGTCCTCGTATTAGACAGCAATGATACCACATTTCGCATCCATCTTTTGATTTGGGACGCAGTCTCCGCAGAGAGCGGTGTGATGTGCTGCGCTCAAGCGGCCCTTTGGTCTATCCAGATCCCACTCTTACTTCCAGCGCAGCCCAGATAGCTAATTTATATCCAACACTCGGTACCAACAGCCTGCACCGCTCACCCCTAGCCTAGTCCCCACAAGCCGTCGCCCAGATAGTGCCCTGCCTCACACGCGATGCCCTTCTTCTTCTCCCGCATCTCCTTGGTCCCCACCTTCAACACGCCCACCATGCACGCATGGTCCTTGCCCTCAGCCTCCACCACAACCACCTCCCCAGCCTCCAGATCCTCGTCGCCGTACCGCCCCTCTTCGTCGGCGTCGTCGTCCGGCAGTCGGCCCCCCGCCGACGTGAGCCCAGGCACCATGAGCGTCGCGCCCGACAGCACGAAGCGAATCGCGCCGCGATCAATACGCAGCAGCTGGAAGCTGTCGGGGTACTTGTGCACGAGTGTCAGGTGTGGGAGCAGCGGGTCGTCCATGTGCTGGAAGAAGAGCGGCGTCGCGCCGAGCGTGTAGAGGGAGACGCGGTCGGGGCTGGAATTGCGTCAGTGGTGAGGTCTGGATACATGGCATCGAGGCGTAGGGACGAAGACGTACAGCTTCACGAGATCGAGCTGCTCCTTCTTGGGCAGGATGTCGTCGATGTAGGGCTCGAGTTTGGGGTATTGCTCGATGACTTTGGAGCGGATGGCGCGCTGGGCAGACGACTTGACTTTGGATTTGGCGCCGGGGGATATGCTGGCTTTTGTTAGATGCGAGGGCTGCTTGGAAGGGGCGCGTACTCTTTTTTAAACATGTTGAGAATTTGCTGTGCTTGAATTGGGAGATGTTGTCTGTCTGGAGCTGCCCCGCGCCTGAGTCGGTGCAGAGGTAGGTAGTGGGGGAGAGGGGACGTCTACGGCGGGGCATTTTGGTGAATGGGCGGCGACTAGCGTCATCTCAACTTCTCAACCGCACAAGTTGCTCGTCCATTTTTCTATCGACATGCTCGCTAATACTTCCATCATCTTTAAGGTAAAGTTGGTCGTTCGGTATAGCATCTCTAATGGAATTAGCTCTAGATAATTCATCACAGAGTCGTAGTTGGCCTGTGATGTCTTCAATGAATTGGTATGTGCTACCGTTACCTTTAGAGCATGGCGACTCGATTCAATCCACCAAACCTTATTGTGATATTATTACTAGCTAAATGCCTGCCATATAGGAAAGGATAAGCGCTCGTTTTCGTGAAAGTAGTCTATCACGGATGTATCACGGATATATAGCGGATCTCACATGGATCGTCGCATGATCTGATTACATAGATCTGAGTCACTGTTGCTGTATATATACTCGTTGATCTCCGTAGACATACAATCAACTCAGTCAACAGCTCCAATAGTTATGAGCCCGGCTACCCGATTCCACTCGCGCTAGAATCTTCTTTGACAATTGACTGCAGTTCACCTCAATTCCCCGCAATGGCCTCAACCAACATTCAAAAGGTCACCAAGACTCCCGTTTACCTCAACAAACCTGAAGACTGGAT
>ML996324.1:0-40602 GCA_010093805.1 Polyplosphaeria fusca | reverse complement strand
TGTTGAACAATATGAGGTGTAAGAAGTGTTGATTGAAGGTTGGAGCGCCGTACGGACGCTCCAGGCAAGATTCTATGTACTGGGTCGCGTGACTTATTACGTGACTGATCATTTGACCAGCTCTCGGTGACTTCATGTTGGCACGGACCATCCCGACACGCTAACCAGCATGGTTAACCTGGCGTTTATGTATAGGAACCAAGGCCGATGGGACGCTGCTGAAGAGCTAGAGGTGGAAGTGATGGAGACTCGCAAGACGAAGCTCGGAGCAGACCATCCCAACACGCTCGTCGCTGACCAGTATGAACAACCTTGCATTAACATTCAAGGGTCTGGGTAGAGTAAACCCGGCAATTTCCTTAATGCAGGACTGTTGTAGGCTACGGGCAGAAGTCCTTAGTCCTCATCACCCTCACTCTATATGTAAGCCTAGGTCACAGGACTACCTCGTGACCAAGTATCATGTACTTAAGGCTGCTTGTCAGCCATCTCTCCGAGATAGATCTGAACACATCTACACCACACTTGTAACGTGCTCAATACGCCTTGTACACCCTCCATACCGGCTTACAAATGGAGCTGGGAGAATTGTTGCGGATGCACCTTATAGCTAGTCGCTGAAAATCGGGATGGATGACGCCGGACAATGAGAAAGGGTGTATGTTTTGGAAATGGTGGTAAGTAAGGAGGCTGGCGAGATTTGTCCCCCCTTTTGAGATTTGTCCCCCGCGCTAGCCATACCTCGACTAGCGTTCAATGAATTGCAGTAATCAGACTGCATCGGTGTGCGGACATCTAAGCAGCAGTTGATGCTGGATTATATATTCAATTACGCTATTTTCTATTAATGTCCATGTCTCTTGCGTGGGCTAAGAGCTTTCCAGGCATCTGGAGCCGCCATTGCTGCAGCACGCTTGGGACGCAGTGTAGGTTCATCCTGAGGCTCAATGAGTGTATTCTGAGCATCAAGTTGCGCAAAGCTCTCGGCGTAAAAAGCCTCCATATCTCCGAACTGATAGTTCTAGGCCATGGTTGGAGTACAAGAAGCGAAAAGTCCTTCGTAGCAAGAGCCATGTTCCTCGCTTCAACCAGCTCCACTAGATCGCCTTCCTGCTGCGTCTCTACCAAGAAATTGTGTGCTGCGAACATATCGTTGCACTGGTATAGAACTGGTTATGATTGTCGACTCTTGATGTCCGCGAGAAACTCTTGCAATGATGGGGCCCGCCAGGCTGGAGGCGAAGCTGCCCATCATGAGACCAGCGACACTGATTGATCCTCATGGGAAGTGAGCACCTTGAGATCGAATGGATGCAGCATTTCTGTCGTAACGTAAACAAAGAGGAAATGATGAAATTAGTTCCTTGCTCGAGCTCTCGCGCTTTACGCATGAATCCTCGAAGAATCTTCCGCATCTGTAACTCGTTTTCGCCCGAATCAATCCACCGTGATTGTTTCCAACTCATTTGAATCCTGCATTCCATCAGTGCTTGACTGGCTTTGAATTTCAGCAACGTCCTGCGCCTTGTGTCGATAAACCCTCCTGAGGCCATGTGCGCAGCCGAAATGATCCCATAATGCGTCCTTGTTCGGAACGCTGAGGTGGCATGATGGGTGGGGACAGTCTATCTGACCTTCAGGGATCATGGCAAGGTGAGCCAGTGTATGTTTCACCAATAGCCTATTGTCTTTCCAGCGGGGAAACATGACATCTTTGCGACGATTTGCTAAGCAAAAAGGGCAGCGACCGGGGCGCAAGAGAAGGCCTCTCCAGAACATGATGGCGCATAGAAGATCTGGAGATTCTAAATGCGCCTCGTCATGCCTGCGCCTTTCTCTTGTAGGGATATGTTCGAGGCAGTCCAGGCAGAGCCGGTGGCCGGGTCTATTCGATCGTTGCGCATAGCAAGAAATTATATGCGAACTTTGGAGCTTCCGACGATGTATTCCTTTGGGAAGGCTTTTATCGCACACGGTGCATTCCTCCATATCAGGTCGTTTGCTGAATGAATAGATAGGGTAGAAAGCCTGGGGCCTCGACATTTCAGTTAAAGGCTGGACGGCAGCCTCAAACAAAGGTGATTCCTTTGATCCAGAACCCCATAATGCATCTATGACAGCTTTCCGGTGGGGGTAGACCTTAAGAACGTGATTGAACAGTTCGGAAGGCACTGGATCCACGGATGGTGTTTGGAATTCGCTGGTGCTGTCAAGCTCCCCTCTCGAAGCACGGAGGAAGTATTCTTCTCGCTCAAGTCGAAGATCTGTTTTACGAAGCTGGCGAATGATATCGTTACGAGCTCTATGTGGAAATTTTGAAGATACTTCCCGT
The DNA here is from genome assembly GCA_010093805.1 of Polyplosphaeria fusca. Classification (NCBI taxonomy): domain Eukaryota; kingdom Fungi; phylum Ascomycota; class Dothideomycetes; order Pleosporales; family Tetraplosphaeriaceae; genus Polyplosphaeria; species Polyplosphaeria fusca. The sequence goes on along the minus strand of ML996324.1, from coordinate 38,270 downwards.
ATCCTCTCTTCCGTAACGACTGGAGCATGTGTGCCATGCTTTGCTGCTGATGGTTTGGGGGCCCCGATATCTCTTGTAAACCGGATACTCCTAGAACGGTCTACACGGTTCATATCCTGAGGGAGGTCCCGGACCACATTTTGCGTATCAACAGCCATATCTTTAGAGAGATAAGACTGGAGTATCCCATCGTTCGAGTGTCCCAAAAGTTGCCGTACGCGAGATGAGGCCACCTTCCCTTCTATACCATTTGCAAACCCTCTTCGGAACGCATAGGCGGTGATATTGTCCTTATAACCACACCTCTGCCCAATCTTCTCAAGATGTTGGTGCAAGGTAGATGCCGAAAGGATTCGAGTCGGGTGTATTGATGTTCCACTTGTTGCTCGAACGACTGGAGTTTTGAGCTTGTCCGCTCGAATTGGGTAGACCTTAGATATAGCAGTCGATGGGAGTGATCGATGAGAGAAATCACTAGGAGACTGCGGTCCCTCAAATGCCTCATCTGCAAGAGCCAAAGCAACAAATGTTCGTATTGGACAACTGTGTACCCTTTCGGGATCAGTCTCTTCGTAAAGCGTGATGGTATCCCTGCTATTATAAGTAAATAGATCTTACAAGCGGTTCTTGTAACTCACGCTAAGCCCTCATTATTGCGCTTGAATTTCCGATACCTTAGCAGAATTTTGGGCTCATACGTCAACTCGCTATTACTGGTTCTAGCGAGATACAACGAGCAGTCCTCGTATAAGATGCCCTCGTTTGAGCCACGATGACCGCATGATTCGGTAATTTCGCCTGGACGGACACCCCAATACCCCATCAGTTCCAGAATTCAGATAGTCTGAATCATCTCTCTTGGATGTATCCAGACGTACTCATCGCAGCATAACATAAAATAAATTATGTCTGATACATCGGCAAAGAGTGCGACAGGTTTGGATCGTTGACGTGTGGACACACCTTCAAGTCCAGGGAGCCTAGAAATGTACTGTCATGTCTATTAGTAGTGTTCTTACACAGTAAATACGTTAGGGGTATATTAACTTTGACGATAACATGGCGATCTCTACGACTATACGTGTGATTTTCTTCATACCTAACAGCGCGTTCCAACTGGAGGAACTCCTTCTTCAAAGTGTTAATATTTACTTTTGAATCAAGCCGGCCCTTTCCTTTGCGAACTCTCCATTTCAAGTAGGCCTGGATCTGCGGCACTGTAGGCGGTGGCCTAAGAAGATTTTCCCTCTGAAGCGTCGGAGAGTTCTTAGCGAATCTATTTATTTTTACAGTCAGTCATGGAAGGATGGATATAGAGTCGATTCTTTACCTAGTCCAGTGTTTCCTGAGCCGTTGTATTTCCCCAAGTTCGTAGGCTCTCGGTTGTTCAAAGGCTGTTAGCTGTCGAGCGCTTTCCTCAAGCTCAAATGCAATATCTGAATCGTAATCACTGTCATCCATTGGCCTTTTCGATAGAGAGAAGTGCGTGAGCCTTGGAAAGGAAACGAGGCATGAGAGCGCTGGGGTATTTCAAATTTGGACGAGACTTGCGACCATTATGGATCCATTGACTCCTCTGCACGGTTCCACAGTCTGCCTAACCGAAATTCAACACATTTCAGCTGCAAGGGGGGTATATTCCCGTCGAGTAGCATAAGCCCGGGCATGGTTCGTGATGCAAATGGATTTCGGAAATCGGGAACTGGAAAACGGAAAGGGTCCGTGCTCTTCTACGGTACGTTAGCGCGATTCCTCCACCGCGCCTCCGTAAGATTGAGTAGCAGCCTTCCCAAAGGCTGTGTTGAGAAACGGCTTCACTGCAACCGCACTTTTTGTCACCTTATATACTACGCTGTAGAGCATGGCAATCATGTCTTCGCATTAAAGGAGGCGACTTCTCTACCGTACCCTTTCGCGAGAAGCGTTACGTTAGTATGTTTCTAGCGAGCGGGGTTCAGCACACAAAACCAGCTTTCGAAATCCCAAAATTGAAAAACAGGACATAATATTTTAGACGGCCCAAATTCTTCAACAAACATATCGGGCTTGTGGTTTAGTGGTATAATTTTCCCTTAGCATGCCTGCATGTCCAAATTCGGCCATCAGCAACGGAGGTGCGTGGGAAAGGTCCTGGGTTCGAGTCTCTTCCCTGTCCAAGTCACGCACGCTAACAAACTGAAAAGGTTCGATTCCCAGCAAGTCCATTAGTTTTTTTTAATTATTAAAATTTTTTTGGCGCATTTCTGGTGTACTAAATAAACCACAAGCCCATTCGTGAAGTTGAAAGACTTGTGCGGTCTGTAATCCGTTTTCCAATTTTGGGATTTGATTTGTGTACCGAACCCCCCGCTCTCCAGGCGCCTCCTCTGGTGCGAAGACACGATTGCCACACTTGACAGCACAGTGTATTAGATTACAATGACTGCGATTGCAGTGTAGCCGTTTCTTAACCTAAAGTTTGGGAAGACTGGTACTTAACCTTACGAGGCGCGCAGGAGTGGAGGAATCGCGCTAAACGAGCACGGACCTTTTCCAGTCTTCGTTTCCGGATTTCTAAAATCCATTTGCATCACGCATGATACTCGACGGAAATATACCCCTCTTGCGGCGAAAATGTCTTGGATGTCGGTGGTCAGAATAGATTGTGGCACTGTGCATAGGAGTAAATGGGTCCATAATGGCCGCAAGTCTCTTCCAAATACCCAGCGCTCTCATGCCCCGTTTTCTTTCCAAGGCTCACGCACTTCTCTCCATTGATAATGTCGACGAATGACAGTGATTACGATTCAGATATTGCACTTGAGCTTGAGGAAGGTGCTCAACAGCCGGTGATCTCTGCTCAACCGAAAGCCTACGAGATTGGGCCAATACAACGGCTCCGGAAACACTGGACTAGGTAAAGAATCGATTTTATATCACTTATACATTCATGACTGACGGTAACTATATATAGATTCGCGAAGAACTTTCGGACGCTTCAAAGGGAAAGTCTTTTTAGTCCACCGCCTACAGTGCCGCAGATTCAGGCCTACCTGAAATGGAGAGTCCGCAGAGGCCAGGGCCGACTTGATTCAAAAATGAATGTTTCCACTTTAAGGAAGGAATTCAATCAATTGGAACGCGCTCTCAAGTATGAAGAAAGGCACCAGTATAGTCCTAAAGAACGCGACGACATCTACTATGTTAGTATACCCCTAAAGTATTCACTGTCTAAGAAAGCTACTAATAGACATGGCAGTATATTTCTAAGCTCCCTGGACTTGAAGGCGCATCCACACGTAAACGACCAAAACCTGTTGGACTTTTCGCCGATATAGCAGACATAATATATTTCTTAATGTGCTGCGATGAGTATGTCTGGGTACATCCAAGAGAGATGATTCAGACTATCTGGATTCTGGAACTGATGGGATATTGGGGTCTCCGTCCAGGCGAAATTACCGAATCCTGCAATCATCGTGGGTCAAACGAGGGCATCTCCTACGAAGACTGCTCGCTGTATCTCGTCAGATCTGAGGGCACTTTGACATATCAGCTTAAGATTCTGCTAAAGTATCGGAAATTCAAGCGCAATGATGAGGGCTTAGCGTGAGTTATAAGAACAGCTTGTTAGGGTGACTTACTGATAATAGCAGGGATACAATTGTGCTTCACGAAGAGACGAAACCTGAACACGCATTTGCTTGTCCTGTACGAATGTTTATCTCTATGGCTCTTGCAGATGATGCGTTTGAGGGACCAAAGTCTTTTAGCGATTTTGCTCATCGATCACTCCCATTGACTGCTTCATCTAAGCTCTACCGAATTCGAGCGGACAAGTGTAAGACTCCAGTCATTCGAGCAACAAAAGGAGCATCAATACACCCGTCTCGAATTCTTTCAGCATCTACCCTACGCGATCAACTTGTTAAAATTGGGCAGAGGTGTGGTTATCAGGATAATATCACTGCCTACGCATTCCGAAGAGGGTTTGCAAATGGTATAGAAGGGAAGGTGGCCGCAAATCGATTACGACAACTTATGGGACACGCGAATGACGGGACATTCCAGTCTTATCTCTCGAACGATATCGCTATTGATACACAAAATGCTGTCCGGGGCCTCCCTCAGGATCTGAACCGTGTAGACCTTGCTCGGAGTATCCGGTTTACTAGAGATATCGGGGCCCCCCTACCAGCAGCGGCAAAGTATAACACACATGCTCCAGTCATTGCGGAAGAGAGGATACAGGAAGTATCTTCAAAATTTCCACACAGAGCTCGTAACGACATCATTCGCCAGCTCCGTAAGGCCGACCTTCGACTAGAGCGACAAGAATACTTCCTCCGTGCTTCGAGTGGGGAGCTTGACAGCATCAGTGAAACCCAACTGTCATTACCAGATCCAGTGCCTTCTGAGCTGTTCAATCATGTTCTTAAGGTTGACACCCATCGGAGAGCTGCCATAGATGCCTTATGGTGTTCTGAATCAAACGAGCTACCTTCGTTTGAGGTTGCTATCCAGCCTTTAACCGAAATGGCGAGGCCTCAGGCTTTCTATCCTACCTATCCATTCAGCAAACAACCTCATATGGAGACATGTACAGTGTGCGATAAAAAGCTTCGAGAAGGACCCTATCGTCAAAATCAAAGTTCGCACATCATATTTTGCTATGCACAACAATCGAACAGGCCCGGCCACCAGTTCTGCTTGGACTGCCTCGAACATATCCCTACAGGAGAAATGCGCAAGCATGATGAGGCGCATTTAGAACTTCCAGATCTTCTATGCGCCCCCATGTTCTGGAGAGGGCTTCTCTTGCGCCCCGGTCGCTGCCCTTTTTGTTTGGCAAATCGTCACCAATATGACATATTTCCCCGCTGGGAAGACAAACCCTCATTGGCAGAACATATACTGGCTCACCTTGCCATGATTCCTGAAGGCCAGATAGACTGTCCTCACCCATCATGCCACCTCAGCGTTCCAGACAAGGACGCACTACGGGATCATTTCGGCTGTGTACATGGCATTCAGAAGGGTTATATACACCCACTAAGAGCCTCTCCGAAGATTCATATGCAGCCACCAAGAGCCTTCGAGATTTTTCAGTGGGCCGGAGACAAACAAAATCCCCACCCCGGAGAGCGCAATTTCGTTCCCATAGTCGCAAAAGATTTTGAGCGTACATTTATTAGCTTTCCGGAGTCAGCAACGCCAACAAAGACCTTGAAGCTGCTTATGTGGAAAGGAGACGTACAAGACCCAAAGTGGGACGCCGGACACCCACGGGATGGCGATTTCTCGCGCCGCAATTTCGTTCCTATAGACGTAAAAGATTTTGAGCGTACTAGCCTACCGGAGTCAGCAACGCCAACAAAGGTCTTGAGGCTGGTTATATGGAAAGGAGACGTACAATACCTGTGGAAAGGAGACAAACAAGACCCAAAGTGGGACGCCAGACACCCACGAGATATAGATTTCTGCCACAATTTCCTTCCTGTAGTCATGGAGGCAGTGAAGAGCACGGAGGAATCTGAGTTCCCTACCCGGCGCCGGCGCCTTCCGTGGACCTCTCGCTTAGGAAGGTAGACGTGTTCCCGAGTGACGGCGGTAAGACCTCTTGATTTAGGGTCCAATGGGCTAGGATCATGTACATGGATCGCGATGTCAAGCTTAGAAAATATCGATATCAATGTAGTTTGAACAGCCCAATGTCTATGAACACTACTCCGCATCACTTGTCCCATCATATTTTATGTTCAACCATTGCTTATCACTGATCGCTTGCTTCCGCGCGAAGCTATTGAGACTCTTCGTAAACTCGGAGAAAGCTTGCCGCTCGCCATAGTCTTCGCCGTTATCCATCTGCAGTTTCTCCCAAGCCTTGAATAACTTTTTAGCAAGGCCTTGCCCTATTCGTCCATCCCCAGCTTGATCGTGATATTCGACCTCGAACAATTTCTTGAGCTTCAACCAGGAAAGTAGAGCAGGCGCCCCAGTTACCCAGATCCTGATCTCCTCGTAATGAACCAGCCAATATTCTTGAACTCTCTCCCAAGCTATGCTGGTGGCATGGAAAGAGTGGGCTCGTGCTTGGGCCTGAGCCTGGGTTGGGCTCTTGCGCGTTTTCGCGATCCGGCCATGTACGATATGCCTTTTCAACCTGAGACCGCCTTCTGCTTTGTTTTAGAAAAAGTGTCTGAGATGTCGCGTTTGAGGCTGGCTTACGTTGACGTCTCGGATGGACAGCTCTTGGATCGCCATCCGCTTCTCCTCCTGGGACACTCGTGACTAGAATTTCTGTAGTAACTGCAGGAACCAAAGTACCAGCGAGCAAGTCGGACGATTCAGCCCCAAACGAAAAGCTATCGCCAGTCCCAAGTGACAAGGACTGGGAGCCCGGTGACGTTGCGTTGCAAGCCAAAGACATTCCTTGGGTTTCCATTGACGGAAATAATATAATAAGCACGATTCCACTTGAAGATTGTAGTAGAAAAGGGAATTGATGTGTGAAAGTGAAGACCAGCCGATTGTAGGGGCAGGTCTGGTGAAATACTCGAACTGCTCTGGACCCCTGCAAGGCAGAGAAGCCGAGCATCGTGCATCGAGTTGCTCGATGATTCATGCATTACGGCTCAAAAGCCGTCCCAGTGGCTGATTCCGTAGCTCAAACACCGACGAGAATAGCTAAGAGGTCGCCTGGAGCCATCCGTCCGCAGGCATGTTTTTTCTAGGGTGTCGAAACCAATCGTTATGGATAGCCACATCTTTCCACGCACATGGAGGCATTGTTGCATGAACGTCTAGATGAATGCCGAGTGGCGGTGTCGAGGTAGTGGGCGGTTAGAAAGTGCCTTGCGGGGGGTGCCTGCATATGTGACGTGGATAGTGCGGCAATGGCCGAGGAAATGGGTACATATCCACACTTCAACACGTAAAGACAAGGATGGAAAGCTCAGTGCATTGATTTGGCGGTTTTTCTTGGGTTTATGCCGCTGCAATGCCTCAGCTAAGCCCGTTGGGTACGTAATTGAGTCCATCTGTATACAGGCAGTGCAGCAAAGCCACGACACGCGTCATTCATGAGCTTTCATGCTTTCAATTTGTGGAATGACGTTTATCCCGAATTTATCTAAGCTATACTACCGGGTACAGCCTCCATGCCACAATCCAAGGTCACATAGGAGCCTTCTCGGAGGTCTCAGACGCACATATAAAGACCGTCATACTCACTGCCCAAATCCAGTTTCTTTAGTTGTCAGACCATACCCGACTGCCATCAATCTTACCAGCTATTGTTACCTAACTTTTACATCTTGAAATACGATCCGAGTCAAACTTTGCAAGAATCAAAATGAATACCAAAAGCAGCTTTCCGAGAGGACAACCAACACGTAGGAATTATTGTATTTTAGTTCAGAGCCCATTACTAATAAGTATTAGCGACCAATGCCAGTTTCCACATGGCAGCATTCAATCAAGCGACCTTACGAATGCGCCGTTACGAAATCGAAATGGGAATGACAATTTCGCGGATCATGGGAGACATCGGTGAATTGAGAACCCAACTTCAGAGTACATATACGACCCTCAACCCGAACGCTATACAATACAACTTCAAAGTTCTCCAGGATTCGGTCAAAGAAAACGAGCAGCGGTGTAGGGATACAGTTAGCACGCTCGAAGGTATGGATAAACGTATCAAAGAGACGGAAGCTAATATCAAAGGAATATGGGAATGCCAAAACTTGAAAGAGACGGCAATGGAAGACCTGAAACGGGAAGAATTACCATGGCTGAAAGAGTGTTTGAGAAGGGAATTTCAGGACGGACTGACCATGGAGATGAAAGAGGCGCTGAAACAGGAGCTGAAAGAGGCGCTCAAAGAGGAGTTGAAAGAGAAGCTCAAAGAGGAGTTGAAAGAGGAGCTGAAAGAAGAGCTGAGAGTTGAATTGAATGATGAATCGGTATTCAAATTGAAGAGGGAAATGAGAAAGGAATGGAAAAGGCTGCTTGAATCTAACGCGGTTGTGGAGGTTGAAAGCAATATGAGCTAGTTTCGCTGCTTTCAGATATTGCACCAACTATTTGGCGCTCATCGTTGGGCACTTAGGAGGAAGTTGTGGAGTCTTGATGCGGCATTCAGTGTATGAGAAGGTTTTTTTGCTTGATAGAAGCGTTTAGTATACATGCTTTCGAATATTCAACTTGGAGTCACCTTGAAATCGTCAATACATACTATAAATTATTTAGTGCACGTGTAAGTTAGATACTCTTTACTATAATTCCAGCCCCATGGAACCATTCGCGATAAATCCGCAGCTTGAGGTTTAATTGTGCGACTTATTGCTTGGATTTTAGCATATTGGGTCTTAGCATTTTAGCAATTTTTTCTTTGAGAACTCAATTTTGTCAATTATTGCCTGCGCTACAGCTGTTTACATTGATCCCTGTTGCTACATCGCAAAATGTTCTCATAATCCACCCATTGATTACCCTTTGTTCCCCATGATCTTAATTTCCTGAACCGCACGTTGCCCAAGATTCTTTAGCTTGCGGTAGCGGAGGTACCAAAAGAGACCAACCAGTAAAATGACAACAACGATTGCAGCCACTATCCCGCCCGTCATTGCGGGAGTCATTTTATGCTTGATGGCAGCCTTGGCCGCCTGGGCTTCCAATTTTGGCTTCAGAGATTCTATGCTGGGTAGATCGGCGAGAATAGATGGTAGACTGGTGATTGAGAATTGACTTGGTAAAGCGTTTAGACGCGATGCTATCTCTGGAAGCGATATGGTGGATGGCAATGGGATATCTAGGTCGGAGGGAACTTCGAGCTCAAAGCGAGGCTTCATGTTGCAGAAAATTTGAACGTAACTTAAATCGTGTAATAGTTGTTTGTGTGCGTGTGGTTATATGTGAGTTGTTTGTGTCGGGATCAAAATATTCCACGTTCTAGTCGTCAGCTTTATATGGAGTAGTAGCACTCTACTTAGCGGCACGCATGCGATGAATATTGAATGCGTGCAAATATACGATTTATGCAATTCGGCTAACTAAATATGTTTTTCAAGATCTCATAAACCAAATACGCATTCAACTAGCTTGTAAGCTGATATGATAACCCGTTTCTCGAAACCCAAAAAAGAGAGCTTGTGCATTCTTACGTCAGCTGCTTGTTGACTATATAGCTGTATGTGCGCAGCTTGCCAAATCACGCCATACCTATGCAGTAGAAACAACTCATCAGATTACCTAGCTCTCGAAATAAACTACACGATGACACCTTTTCTTGTCTTCCTGATGGCTCAGCGCCTATATGCCCATACTTGGGTTGAGCGCGCGTATGTTACTAACGAAGGAGCACTGATAGGGGACCCTGGTTTCACACGTGGCAATGGTGACGTGTATCTATGATACTTCTGTGGCCTGACTAACGTTATTAGTTCCTCGAACGCAGACCTTTACCGACGATACCATGACGTATAGACTTCCACCCCCAGATCGTACCTCCAAGGAACTGTCACCACAGGATTTGGTGTGCAAGGAGACTCAGCAAACACAAAACTATACCGTTGAAAGTCCAATGCTTATAGCTCGCGCTAATGATAGCATTCTACTCATGTACCAAGAAAATGGACATGTGACACTGATTGGTCAGGATACTGCACATAACTCTTCAGGGTCTATTATTATATACGGTACGTCTAATTCCTCTGCTACTGACAACTTCCAGGCCCTGCAGAACGATAGCTCCCATTTTGAGACTCTCGGCAGGACCGATTTTGACGATGGCCACTGCTACCAAGACAATTCGACACCACTAGCATCTGAGCGAAGGGCCTTGCCTCAAAGACAGCATCTTGATGTCGAAGGTAATGCGCTTTGGTGTACAAGCGAGATTAGTCTTCCCGAAACTCTCATGCCGGGTTCAACGTATACTTTGTACTGGGTTTGGTATTTCAATGGCCCCAGCGAAGTGTATACCTCGTGTCTGGATGTCAGTATCGTTAGTTAAGAGGTCAATTGGTACATTCGTAGGGGAAACCGCTCAATGTGATGGGATATGTTTTTTGGGAGCTAATCAGAGATAAAGAAGGCAAGGATAATAGCGCACTTATAGTAGATCTATAAAGAGCTCGGAAGGGAAATTGACCAAAAGGGGTGCTACCGAGGTTCCTTTGTCGCTTCCATCTCCAAAACTTCATCAATTTCTGCATTCGTGTAAATGTCAATTCTAAATGGCTCAACAGAGTGCTGTACCATCGCAGAGAATTGTTAGATTGTCGGAATATCTAAGATTTCATCAGTTTCGAATTTAGCTATCAGCGTTGAAGTCACGAACCCGACAGGCTCTGATCCTGTTTGAGTTTGAACAGTCAGATGCTCCATCCAATCCGGCCAGCGGGCAATGACAGATAGAAAGGCAGCCATTAGAGTTCTCCTGTCTCTTAACACAACACCCTCATGTCTTTTTCGCACAATCCTTCTTCCGTAAACACATAGCGTGCAGTGACAGAGATTGTTCCTGAGTGAGTACCCTGTAGACGTGCTATATCGAGAAAACGAACCAAATGAACTTCTTGAAGTTGGAAAAGAAGGCAGAGAAGCGCGGTCCTGGTATGGGTTCATTGGTTTTGGTGTCATGTTGTAGAGGCCACCGTTTGTGGCTTGGAGATCTTCTTGTTGAACAAGCGCTATCGAGCTACTTATGATAGTGACTGAGTTGCTGAGCTAAGAATAGAGGTAATACTACAGGGAGTGGGACTAATTTGGGCACCTGGCGTCCTGAAATTAGGATGAACGGTGTGTAAAAATACATTTAACAGTCCTCTTAGCATTTGAAACACGAAGCATTCAAAACGAAGAATACCAAGTCATTTTTTTTTATTGAAATTTCAGTTTTCTAAAAAAGGAACTATACAGAATGAGGATGCTAGGCAACGTTCGAAAGGTCAGGAAAAGGGAATCTCACGGCTCTCCATAGCTATCAGTCTACATTATCAGCAAGATCGCAAACCCAGTCTACATTATCAGCAAGATCGCAAACCCAGTCTACATTATCAGCAAGATCGCAAACCCAGTCTAACAATACTGGTGGTGCCAACATCAGATCTGCGCCGATTTCCGGCTCTGTTCTTCTATCGCGAGCCAGTGCCCAGTAGTAGGCTCCTTGCATTCGAGTCCTTGGAGTATACCTCTTTGACGTGGTGCCGTATACCGGATCCGACGCTCGGCTTTCTTGGTCAACACTAAAGTTGTCCACTGTATTCAAGCGATTGAGGGTCCCAAATCGCGCCAGAATGTTGATTATGTCTCTTTCTGCATCGCAGAGCTGCTGCTCCAGATATCTTTGAAGGCGAGGCCTAAAACTAACTTCTCGAAGTTTACTGGATCTCTTCCAATAAGCTGAAGATGACCCTTTAACAATCTTAGCTTTTCGAATCGAGGCCCCAGTTGGCCGAGATTCAGCTTGCGGGGCTCTCGGAGCTGGGGCGCTCTTTTTCATGGAAGATGCCGAAGAGCCAACCGACGCGCTTTGCGGCGTGAGACGTTGCATCGAAGCGTACAGACCTTGCAGTGCTTCGAGAGTCCGGTTGTAATCTCTGGGATCTTGGTTCGAGCTCTGTGGAAGGTGCAGATTCGCCAACGATGCGGCTGCCACTCTCTGATCGGATATGGCTTGTAGATTGATTGAAGAAACAAGGGCGCTGATTGGAGGAAGCCTGGTATGTTTTTGAACGCCAGTAGCGGGAGCGGATGGGACAACTGGACACGTTTCAAGTTGCTTTCCTTTTCCGTTGTCAGGTGTTTGAGATCGCGATAAGTGGTCCCAGACCTGGATACCGTCGCCTATGTCCCTCCACACGCTCTTATTTGCTGCATGTTGGAGAGAAGGCCTATAAGTAGAGGTTCTTCTTTTATGTGACGGATGGAGCTGCTTTGTAGCGTCCAGTGTAGATGATTGTGTCCGGCTCGTTGTTGAGCTACTTTCTTCCACAGCATTTGTATGGTGCTCCGGCATAATCAACACGTTAGGCTCGAGTAGTGCAGTCGAAGACGTGGGACGCGATTTGGTAGTATTCGCAGGGCTCGGAGGTGGAGATGCACTCTTGCTACTCCCATTCGAGGTACCTCATCTATCTCAGCATTCGTATTTGTCATATTGAACACCGGAAGAATACCTTGGAGACCATTAGCAGATGGCGTCTCTTCGTGCGATTTCGTCAAGTCGCTCAGGTCGTTGAGGAGTGATTTTGATTGTTGGATTATCATAGTGATGTCGCTGGAAGGGGATGGAGGCAAAGACGATACAGCGTTAGAGGGCTGCTTAGAAAAAGGGGGGCCCATAATCAAGTATTGGTGGAAAATTGTAAGAATCTGAGCGTTGATGTAGCTGAAGGATAACGATAGATCCTGTCGCGGCCCTGGCAAACTTAAATAGTGTTATTTGGATCACGACGAAAATGACCAACATACGTTGTGGTTTCAGTCGACTAATATTAGAAAATATGGAAAACAAAATGGTAGGATCCCCTTACGGACGCATTTCCCGTGCGGACAAGAGGTGAAGATTCTTGATCACGTCCTGCGGCGCGGCAAAGGACGCTAATTGGGCTAAAATTGGGCGTCTAGGGAGAACGCTGGTTTGCGGCACAGGCGCACGCAGGATCTAACCTTGGTCAGGGACCATGTCGTCTTACGGGAAGAGGTGCCATAGCCGCCAAAGTGGTACAAGGGCCACTTGTCCGCAGGGGATAAAATGCGCTAGGGCCGAGGGCTCCCGCAGGGGTCGCCCGATAACAAGCTTGGCATGCATTTTGAAGGTCTGTGGGACCCTGGCCCACGCGGGAAGGAGTCTCACGTACTTCTCCAAGGCGTCATCTCATTGGGTGAATACACGTTGATCCCCTGCGAACCATGCCCGCGCGGCCAACTTGGATCGGGGGGACGGGCGAGCACCACTGGACATTGCGAAAGCAATTTTTGAATGGCCGCTTTTCATTCTCAGTTTAACAGTTCCCAGTTTTCTAGGAATAGAAGGTTTATTTAAAGTCTCGTGTCAAACTTCTATCCCTGCAGATTACGCAAGGCAAGTGTAGCTTTCGCTCCTGTTGAAATAGTGACTCATCGAGGTATTCTCTACTGGAACATAAAATTCGTTACAATACTCATAGTCGTGGTCATCTGCAAGGCCATTATAGAAACATGTTTGATGAAAAGCCCGGAAAGCACCTGTATTTGGCATTTGAATCCAAGAGAACGAGATTCGATTGCTGATTCTATTTATCTACGAAAGACAATAAGACAAAGTGATCAGAATTGATATACATCCATGCCACCAAAATCATCATCTTCATATTGACCCTTGACGGTATAACCCGCATAGAACCATCAAGAGTAACGTACCTGTGAAGCTCGACTCACGCTCGTCTCCTCCGGCTGAAACTCACAGCTAAACAAGTGAACGTCTTTCTTGCACTTTCTAACTCCATTTCGAACTGCGTCTTCAAAATGTGGAGGGCCGCACACTAGAAATGACGGTTAAACAACCACTCGAATCAATTTGATCATCTGGTAGCTGGCTTACCGGATATGGCCATGTTACCTGCATCCGCCGAACTCTCCGTATCGATAAACCAGCTCAAATCAAGAGGTTGATCAGTTTGGATCCAACGCTCAGTCATTGCTTCTGTAGATGTCGGCTCCGATCCTACTGGAGGGGTGTATAGAGCGAGGGTAAAGATACGACGGCGATCTTGCTCTCGTATCTGGCAGAGGAAATGGTTTGCCCACTCTTCCTGTTCTATAGTTCTTCGATTAGATACCTTAGAATTGGTATAATAGCATTCGCAAACTTACCTCTAGTCTCAAGAAACCAAAGCAAAGTTAACCTGCGAACACGAGCACTCTGGTTCTCATGATCCTGGAGTAGTTGTCTAATGGATAGAAGGTGTGCGGCAATTCCTATTCCACTCGCTATGTATAGAACTTTGTCAAAGTCCTGTATCGGCGGCTCTTTCCCATACGGGCCGTCCACTATTACTGAAGATTGCTGTTTTGAGGTCTCAAAAATTGTGTTACTAAATCCAGCAGCACGTTGGATTAAGAGTGTGACTGTCGCATCGTCAGACCAAGCCACTGTATATGGATGAGACTGCAGGAAACCAGCGCGATGACGAGAGATACTAGGTAACGAAAGATAGACATATTGTCCCGGTTCTACTTTCCAAGCATTTTTAAGGGTTATGGTGGCATCTAAACATTGGACAGGTGCGTTGAGGGAGGGGAAACGATGTAGTAGCAGGGATCCAGCGGTCCGTGAGCCCGAGTTTCTATATAGTATGCGGATAATCCGTATGACTTGCTGCACAAGCCACAAGCCTGAGGCTATTCCAAGACCAATTGCGGAGCGATTCCGCAAGAGATGCTTGTGAAAGTAAAGCGTGCCGAGGAGGGCAAGTGCACTTATGAGGTGTACTTTGAGGAAGACTTCGTACATATAGCGTCGAACATATAGAAAAGATAGACAGCCAACTGCACCCAATAAGGATAAAAGCTATGAGTGTCATACGTTAGAGTGGAAAAGTTTGTTGTGAAAAAGCGCTTACTAGTATTTCGACCACCGTAAAGGTTGTTGCTGTGGCGCTAGATATGCCATGTACGATGCCTTGGATAACGCATATGCGCCCTAGCCATTTATGTAGAAGAAGGTACTGACTACAAGGAACACGTAGTATGCGATCGACTATTATGCTAGATCGCCCTCCAAGGTAGAGAGGAACGAGATTGATCAAAAATAAGGTACCACATCGTTTGGCAAATTCGGTGCGATCTCGAAGCTTGATAGTTGAAGCCGTCACATTCGCTGCAACGATCACAGCCACACCAAGGAAAGAAGACACCGTGATCTCGGAAGTACCTTTTCGGCGACGCAGCACTAGCGAGTAAAGCAGCCGTTTGCGAAGGAAGAACAAGATTTTCCATCGAGTAGTGGGGCTTATGAGCTGCGAGAGTTTCCACAGAAGGTATAACCCTACGGCAGATGTAGTGGATATAAGGTAGATAAGGGTAGCATACATGATTGTTGGACGACAAGTATTGAACTCGGTTCGCTTATATACATACATCCGTACGTGTATTTACCGAGCCTAAAGTGTCCGTTCAAACTGGTACTTTAGAAATCATCGTTTTGTATTTTTCGTTCGAGAAAAATCAGAAATGACCGAACTTCTGGTATGTAAAAGCCAATTTTCGTATCTCAATTTTGATTGCGGCGCTGTTGGCTGGGTTCTAAATTTGGGGTACTGGTTAAGCGATCTGGCGCAGCACCCACACCCCCGCACCACACATACCCTGCTCTTCATGAGCATCCAGTTATTGGCCTCCTATCTAGTAAGATTGAGACTTTTTTGGTACAACCTTGCGCAGAGCCTGCGAACCATTGCGGCGAGCAACGAACGGCGAATAACAAAAACCTGAGCTTCGAAAACGTCAATCCCAGAAACACCGTCTGGAAACCCCCGCTTCTCCTCTGCTCAATTCTCTACCACTTTTTCCATTGATTAGACTCTACAGCACTTCACATTCTATCGTCTTACGTCTCAGAGTCTAGCACTCTGTACTCTATCTCGCCACCTCGTCAAGACTGCAGCAAGATGCCTCCCAAAAGCTTGACATTCTTTAACCGTCGACGGCAAGGGCTTGAAGGCAAAGCGCGTGACTTGGTGTTGAAAGAGTTCGACAACGGAAATGACGTTAAGGTTGCCATAATCTTTGCGCATGGCGATCAACTCTTCGCCTTTCGATCCCATCCCCACCTAAAGGACTGGCCTCCGCCGATGCCCACTGTGGTGAGTCAGAGTTTATTAGGCGTGCTTTTGGTGTACTTACTGATAGTTTTTAGAATAGGACTTCCAGAGACCTCACAGATATGACCAGCAATAGTCTAACTCCAGCATGCCTCGATCTGCTCAACAGATGGTCGCAGAGCCAAGAATCCTTGAGTATGGCATCAATGGCCCCCAAAACCAGATCACTCCGAGCCAGTCCGTCTGGAACAGAGCAATACTATGAGCCATCATTGTTTGAACCTGAAGGGTTGACAATGCGGCATTTGAACAAGAGCGTATCTGAGGGGCAAAATCTCAAAAGAAGGAAAGAAGACAGAAACAAAGAGGATGAGGATGATGATGATGACTTCGAAGACGACGATGAATCGGAGGAAGACATCGACAGGGTGCATGCTCGCACGCGTGTTAGAAACAACGACTCTGGCGAGATGCAAGCACGCTCATCTAGCATTGTCCCCATCAACGCAGGAAGGGAACTTCGAGAGACGCATCACGATCGCTACCAGTCTCCTAAAAGGCGACGGACCGAAATGAACGACTATAACGTACGATCGTTGACACCTGATGTTGCACCACCCAGCGTCAATATATTCGGAAACATATCCTCAAACACACCTGGTAGATTCAGAGCCTCTCCTAGCATCGAAGCCCCTCAAGATAAAACAGCAGAGAACCAGTTAGCCCCAGGCCTTCAACACCTTGGATCTTTCCCCTCCGATGCTAGTTCTTACGCAGAAGCCAATCGTCTCAACGCCGGACATGGCTCCGAACCCAATCTACAGCACTCATGGCAAGATACCATCAACTTGCACGAGTCCACCGGCGACGTACAAAATTCCAATAGCAGCTTGCAGCAGTCAATGGAATTGCAAAGTCTTCTCAACAATGCGCAAACCAGCAATATGCTGCCTCCAGGAAGCATTCTACCCACCCCTCAATCTGGTGTGCAAGGCATCATCAGGGATAATGTGGGATATGGTGCTAACGGAAATGCCCAAAATGCTGCGCTGTTGAACATCCTCCTAAACAACAGCAATGCTAATGGAAACATTCCTGGTCATGCACTCGGGAACATAGTTCAGAATCTTGGAACGAATGGCATCCAGAACGACAGTCAGCTATTAGCTAAGCTTGTGTCTCTTTTGTCACAGAATGGGATGCCGCAAAATACGAATCCCGTCCAGAAAGTGCTGGACGAATTGAGGTCAATGAGCAACCCGATACGAAACTGATGTATCTAGAATTAGATGGTAGTTTTCATTCAGTTTCTCGTTTTGCATGATAGCAACTGATACATATTCTCTTGGTTTATGGCGATAGCTCTTCTCTTTGCTCTCATCTGGTTGCTACTCAGCTGCGGGTCAAGCTAATTACCCACCCAGCATATCATATGACCACAATGTATAACATAGCTCCAGCCCAGGCTAGAATCACTTCAACATATGCTTCATCTTAGATCCACTTTCACCATTCTACATGTGCGTGCTTCACGTCGGCTTTCTGAACATCATCAACAACGACCTTAGATATATAAATTAACCTCCGTAGTTACCAAGGCTCAATGAACCTCATCGGCCTCATTCGTTCTATCGAAAACCCTACGCAGGGTTACCGCCAGTTCTTCCTCTGCCACACCTCCGAGATTACTCTCGGCGGATGTTTGAGAGCGTGGTGGTTGCAATTTCCGATTACCGTATAAACGAAGCTTTCTCCTATCGATGGAATCTTTGCTGTTTGGGATAACGTTTGAGATTCTCTTCCTTTCCTTCCCCAAGGCCTCCTTGGTAAAAGCACTCATGACTTCTTCCGTCCCAAAGAAACATCCGTCCGATGCTCTACAAGTCTGTATAAATATCTCTGGGCTGTCGTAGTCTTTTATGATGCGCCAACACCCCCCTCTCTGCTGTCCTGAAATACGGTGCAAGACGTATCCCACAAGGGAATGCCTGTTTCTTAATTGGAGGAAATGGTTGACGTAATGGGTCTGCTGGTCCTTCTCTTCCCCGACGTGGATCCCATAGCGCACAGATCGAAATCCATCCAAGAAATCAACGAGATAGATCGTGATCTCATCCTTGAGAGCCATTACAGGGTCGATGATAAATTGAATATCAACCTGTTGTTGAAGCCGCTCTCCGTTCACCATAGTTTCGAATCCTGAAAGGACTGAATCAAAACCTAACTGCATCTTCGTCGACAAATGACGCGGTAAAGTAGAGATGCCATCCTTTCCTATGACCGCTTGCAGAGCGCGAGTGCTATCATTGTTCTCCTCATGAGTTTCGTCCAGTGCCATAAGCTCATGTTGAACGTTGTCTTGTTCTTGAATATGGCTCTGGAGCTTCATCTCAATATCTATCCTTAAGGCTCTCTCGCTCTCCAAACTTCCTTGCGTCTCTCGTAATTGATTCTCCAGATGCGCCGTGCCATTCTCCGTCTTGTGTAGCTGCGCAAGTAACCCTTCTTGAGCTTTTTTTAATTCTTTCAATTGCTGTTCGAGCCGTAGATTCTCTGAGTTCCTATCTGATAGCTCTTTGTCGCACAGAGCTTGTTTATTCTGGGCGATATCTAGAAGACGTTGAAATTGCTGCTTTCCTTGAGAGGCGGCTTCTAAGCGCCTGTTCGCTTCAACTTGTTCGAGAAGCTTCTTCTTAATAGCGGCTAACTTCTCTTGGAGCTGTGCGTTTGCGCCGTCCGCAGCCACACTTGAATTCTGTTGCCGTTTTCGCTCTTCATCCCACCGTGAGCGTGCCATTGACAGCTCTTGCATGAGTATATCGATCTTTTGCTGATTTTGCTCAGCAAGTATGACTGCGTTAGTTTGTGCAGCTTCACTACGCTCGAGTCTACTCGCCAACTCCGTTCTCTGTAGCTGATGATCGGATGCATGATGGTTACTCTGCTCTTGCTGTGATTGGAGAGCTAGGCGCAGTCTAGAACGCTCGTCATTCCATTTCTCGTGAAACTTCCGACTATCCGCATCCAACTGGCCAATTCTACTCTTCAAATCCTCATTTTCTGACCTGAGGTAATGATTCTCCTCTCGCAGTCGCACAAATGAAGTATGGGCACTTTCGGGGACCTCAAACGATCTAGGATCTTCATTCAGAGAAAAAGACAGTTCATCTACACTCATAGCCGTTGAATCAAAGTATGACGATGCCTGGTCAAGTAAGCCTGTGGAGACAAGAAGCGGCTATTGTCATACCTGGAGAAGATACGGATTGAAAAAAGCCTCGATCAAGTCTCTTTTGACGTACAATGAGGTAAGACACTCACCTGCATCCACCTCTTTATGGAATAAGGAGAGAAATAGATGATGTTTGTCGATTTCATGATCGTTGTCTTTGGGTTTTCCACATCTCAGCTCACGATCTAGGATCTCTGTTGTCGTAAACCCCGAGCAGTTGGTCGCAGGGCCATCTTCACGCATGCTGCCTAGTAATTCTACGACCGCACCTACTGCTTCTTCCCTATTGCCGTTCCAGTATGGACGAGCTGCTCTCAAAAATTGGTCAGCATGCTCCGCGTCCGGGGATTGGCGTGAAAGCTCTACAGCGGTATCTGTTCTGAAGCCTAGGTCTACAGCTAGTTTTCCTAGCTTGTGCCACAGAGTTGGATTATGTTCTCGTCTTACTTTCTCTCGCTTTGATGTCATCTTTGGGGTTATGTTCGTCATTTCCGGGAAGTTACGCAGGCAGAATAACCACAATTGAAGGTACCCAAGAGTCTGCTTCGGATATGTATGGCACTCAAGTCTTTTGCTAAAGCGCTCGTTTTGTTGTATACAGAGTTGATCAGGCTCGAAGTAGTTCGCGGAGAATCCAAGCCAAAGACTTCGCTTCTCCGAGTCGCCTAGAAGCTGTCTGAGGATCGTGGAGCAAGGCTCTAAGTACTTCTGGTTCTCGAAAAAAGTTCGAATGGATGGAATCAAACATGTTATAGACTTTAGAGAGCGCAAAAGAGATGCGCGATCACTATGCGCGTGAAGCATAGGAAATATACGCATCTCGTCCATGAGCTTAGTCACGCACGAATCGTCATGACTGGATAATCCTGGGGCATACAACTCGAGATTCAGAACAGTTGGTGTGTCAACGTATTGTCGGAGGCGAGGGTCAGGAACGATATGCGTCCACACTGTCTTGATGTGCGACAAGTAGTTAACGAGTTCCTGGTTAATGTTAACTCGCCCGAATTCCCAATGTCCAATTTCAGGAGCGCACCTCAGGGCATCGAAGACCATGCAGTCGATGAAGCGTCCCAAGCTGTATAGGAGTCCAAAGTCCAGGAAAGTCGAGTAGCTCATCGAAAGCCTTTGTCATTCGCTTGTTCTTCAACAGTTGACGAAGATCTTTTCGTTTAGTTTCGGTCAATCGCGCCCACCATCTGTTTTCTGAGTCTTCCGCGTCCTCTTGCCTGTTATATTGACGAATATTTCGAAAAATTGTACCATCAGTATATACTTGTTCATGCGCGAATCCTTCTATTATTCGCGAGGAGGATCGCGAGGTCAGACCTACGAAGCATCGTCAGGAGCTGCAATGATCCAGGCTTAGACTCCATACCTTCGCTAGAGTGTAGTCTGATAACCCACCATCGATCGTTTCGATCCAGAAATTCTTTAGCGGCAAGCACACGATGCAAGCCATTATAACAGGCCACTGGGCGATGCACCTTCAACCTCGGGATCTTGAAAGGTTCTAACAGAGCTGACAGAGATGCGGTTTTGAAGTCCGATGGTAGCACTTGTGCTTGTCGCAGGCTAAGATCCAAATTCTCCGTGTCAATGGTAGCATCGATAAAATTTTCTTCTTCGAAACGGCGGCATCCTTCCAACTTGAAAACACTCAACAAACGTAACTTGGCTTTCTCAGACTGTTCACGATGGTTCTTTTGCAAGGCAAATGAAAAGTCTAGTTCGTCGATATCGATGCGTGCTAGACCAACAAAATGCTGCGCTTTCGTATTCGAATGAGATGGACTCATTTTCTTCCAGTTCTTGGTCGCGTGCGCGAGTGAGGTGCCGAGGTGTTCTTGCGACAAAGGGTTGTTGGTCAGAAGGCCATTCCCCGCCGCACTGTCCCGTCATCGCTGGTCGCATCTAAGGTATCGACTATTGAGCCGTGTGCCCGGAGCGATAAAAACTCACACTGAGCTCAAGCTTAGATCGAATAAGAAAAATCGTTTCCAAAATATGAGAAAAGTTTGCGAAAAGTTGATTTTCAAATTTGTATGGTTAAAAATAGTGAGGGGCTGTGCTGCTGACTGACGGCACTTGAGTGGTCCGTGCGACGCAGATTTACCGTATCCTGGCGGCAACCTCAAGAGATGCAGGAATTTCCAGACTTTGCGCCTAAGAATCTCGGCATCTACTGAGCACTTCAATTTCCATCTAAACCATGATCATGTCTACCTGGCTGAGTATGACCGTCGCACAAGGGGATGCTACCCTATGGGCACATCCACATTCTTTCGAGGAGGTGTGCCCGAGATCTCATGGCTCTCGGCCCTCTATAGTATCCTTGGTAGGAAAACGAAAGAAAAGGTCGATGTTGGGTTATATGCTAGGAAAATCGGAAAACAGTGCTATATCCCGGGCGCATGGTCAGATACGCTTGATGCGCGATGCAAGGACAACGAGTCAAGATGCGCCTTTAGTGTACGCTGATTGTGAGCTTTCACTACAGTCCAGCCCTTCATTCGACACACAAAATACTCTTGGAACACCACGATCGGTCAGCTGGCTACATAACAACGATGCAGACTCACGGTGCTTCGCTTCAGACTTCTACGCCTCGGTCCTGAACCCCCTCTCCAATGTGGTTTGCTACTTCGCCAGTGACTTGAATGGAGTCTTTGGGGTTGCAGAGTTGCTAGCCCGACAGGTAACGGGACCTCGAACCCATACACTCCCGGCTTCCTCGCTTCCCCACGTGCTTGTTGTCATCGAAAGCACTTCGAAAGTATTCGATTCCTCCATCTCGCAACGCAAACTTCTATTGGCGATCAAGGAAGCCGCAGGAAAATGGAAGAAATATGACTCTATTGCTCAGCTTGAAGAGGATTTGTCGAGAATCTTTCGTGCTATCGAAGTCATCGGGTTACAAGTGGTATGGGACGAGCATGTTCGTTCCCTTGTACTTCGCCGAAGACTCGTGTCTCTGTCCAAAGAGGTGCAATGGGGTCGGCGAACTTCGCGCCATTTATTCACTGTGGAACACGTTGATGCTTTGGCGGAGCGCATTTTGACGGCATTTTGCTTGGACCGTTCGTGTTTCAACTTCATGGAAGCTTCCCGACCTGAGAATTTCGATCATTGCGATCTAGATTCCCATCTGCACGAGCTTATGGAAATGACGCCTAACTTGTCTTGGTTTTCACACTTTTCAGGTCCCTTGATTGCCTCCGCGCTCTTCCTCGCCAGTTATCCACCTGGTGCTCACGGTACGTTCATCAGCTCTGTTTCCATCTATATATGTACTAACTTTGGAAAGCCTTCTCGCCCACCTCTGTATTTGATCAACTCTATTCATCAAATTGCGAGAAAGCCATCGCCAAACTTACGTCGGATCAGCAAACGCAACGAAATTTTATAAAGTGCATTAAAGACAATATGGAGCAGTCATTTGCAAGATTTGAATTTGACACAGAGGGTTGCAGCGCCCTTGACCAACACACTGAGCGCCTGAAGTCTCTTTGGCCGAACTTTGCTAGGTTTAAGAGCTTCAAGTCGTGCTTCTCTTGTCTAATGCTTATGCCTGAGAAGGTCTTTGATTGTGGCCATGCTATATGTAATGTTTGTATTCGGCGCTTTGGGGAAAGACCAAGGTCTGAAAAGCACGAGTACACGTTAATAGCTTGCATTCTGTGCGGACAGTCGCAGTCAAAACGCTCTTTTAGACTAAAGCCTCCTACAGCAGGTATACGTATTCTCTGCATAGACGGAGGAGGGATCCGTGGAGTTGTACCGTTGACATTCCTGCAAGATCTTGACAGGAGTCTGAGTCATTTCAAGCGACCATTAGGGGACTACTTCGATTACGTTTGTGGAACCTCAGCTGGTACGTGATCTAGTGATCTGGCTGGTAAGAATAGGATTCTGATGATAAATCTAGGCGGCTTGATAGCTATCGGCCTATTTCTCATGAAATGGACGCCATTGGAATGCTTGACCAGATTTGAGGATCTATCGCAAAAGACATTCCTACTCGAAAATCAAACCAGCAATCTCTCACTAACCCAGCGATTACGAAGTTTCGTCGGTGCATACGTCAGAGATCATCGTTATGATTCCGCAGTTATCGAATCAGCTTTCCGTTCAACAGTCGGGCAATCCCCAAGGATGTTCAACCCACTCCAGAACGATACAAAAGTCGCAGTCACATCGACTACCGCTCGTGGAAACGTTCCATGTCTCTTTTCTAATTACAACGGAGCAGTGAGAACCGATCAATCGAGTGAGTATCTCGCCAAGCACCATACATCTCGTGGGCTAACCATCTCACAGCGTATTGTCACGTACGAGCGGATAAACAAGACCATGAAATTTCGATATGCGATGCGTGAGTAACTCTTCTGAGATTGTGGGGACTCATCTAATGCCCTGTATCTCTAGTGCGGTCTGTACGTCCGCGGCCCCATTCTTCTTCAAGCCAAAGGACGTCGCCAATCTAGACACCTTCCAAGATGGCGGTCTTGAGCATAATAATCCCGCATTCATTGCCCAATGGGAGTGCTCCTATCTCTGGCCCGATGGGCCTGCTGGGCATTGTAACGGACGAATGGACCACATGATATCTCTAGGTACCGGGACGACTTCGTTGGCCAGATACAGAATAGGGCCTCATTCCCCTGTCAAAGATAGGTTTCTCAAACGCCTGGTCGGTTCATTCATGGGCCATCTCGACAGCGAGAAGCAGTGGCGAACATTTTATAGTTGCATTTCAGACGAAGCTCGAGGTCGCTATCATCGTTTGAACATATCCTTCCCAGGTCCAGAGCCTGCACTTGATGAAGTTTCGGCTATGAAACGGCTGAAAAGGCAAGCATCTGATTTCATGAGCTCAGACCCGCAGTCTGCCTTAGCGCGGGACGCCATTGCTGCGTCCATTTTCTATATCGAATTAGACAGACTGTCTAGGGTGGAGAAAGGTATGTACGCTTGTTCCGGCACCATACGCTGCCGGCTGCCGTTAGATTACTCTGGACGCAAAGCGCTCTATAAACACCTGTTGGAGCAAAGGGCCTGTTTTTGGGTAGCTGGCCGGTCAATTCCCTGCGCCGAAACAGTTCCAAAGGGATTGCCGGCATTCAGGCGCCAGGTCAGCTTTGTCATGCAAAGTTTAGAACACCACGTCGAGGTTAGTATAACAGGCATAACGACCAAAGCAACACCCATCAGCGGGTTACCTCGACCGCTGCAACAAATCATCGCGGTGCAAGGCCTGATAAGCCCCTTCGGGTGCGCTGATAATCGAGCGATAGAAAAACCGCTCCCCAGTATAAATGTATCTCGGAAGCGAAAATTGCGCGATAGATAGGGAACCGATCTCAGCGTTCAAGCTGATTGAGCACCGCCAAGGTGTCTCAATTTTAATGCGTAGTTGAACAACTGTTTATCTTAAGCAGATTACTCGATAGATAGATCCTCCTTATATCAACCTCTCCCTTTTGTCAATCTCTTTTTTAATGCTCAAATGGTTTTCATACTAGGGACGACGAAAACCTAAAAATCGAATTGCTTTATAGTTATACAACTGGAACCTAGTGCACAGTTACGTCGTGGCTCGGCGTAGGATGATAACAGAAGCAGTGCAAGAGCCAAGTCTAATTTCAACATTCAGTATCGCATCTAAGAAAAGCTTGTCGTCTGTCGCTCCATTCTCCGTGAATCCGTGACAATGCTCACTCCAGTTCCTCCAAGTCCACTAAATTTCCAGTTCTCCAGCCACGGCTTTGTATATATATCTTCGTCGACTGACGTCCCCATTCGTACGCCATTCTTTCCATACGCTTACGATGCCAGGTAAGCCATGTGGCCGGGTCAACGTTCTGGGGGTTCATTTCTTTCATAACGTCCTCGGAGTCTTCAGCCCAAGATTTGAGGCCATCTAGGAGGGCGACATTCTCGTCCTCCAACATCTCCACTCTTTCCTCGAACTCAGCCAATCTTTTAGCCATTGTCTTCATGGTCTTGACCATAAGATCATGAAGCAAGCCTTCTGTCGTCATGAGCGACAGCTTTCCCTTGTACATAGTTAGCAGCCTGCTCGCGCATTTGAGAACATAGTTGGTTACCCTTTTGGATACGTTGTGCCCAGGCACATAGTTGTGTGCCCCTTTGGATGCCTTCTGCCCAAGCAAATGGTTTTCTGTCGCTTCGGATACCTTATGGCCCAGCCGTACAGTCTCGTCGTCCGAGTCGTCGTCCGAGTCGTCGTCCGAGTCGTCGTCTGAGTCTCCTTCGACAACAGAATGCGATCGTTTCTTTGCAGAAGCTGCAATGCGAGCGTGCTCCTGTAAGTCCGGATGAGATTGGGATGATTCATTGCTTCCTGAACGGACTGTTCTTGAAGCACCCTAGAACACTTAGCATTTTATAGAGGATGTATTGTAGTTATACAAACCTTATCTTGGCATTGGGTACGGCTTTTCATTGTAGTGGATGGTTTCTTCGTCGAAGAAGCCCGTGATTTGTTCATTGCCAATGATGCGGCGTTAGCTAGTGAAGAAGTGGTGAAGAAGTGGTGAAGAAGTGGTGAAGAAGTGGTGAAGAAGTGGTGAAGAAGTGATGAAGAAGTGGTGAAGAAGTGGTGAAGAAGAGTCGAGGAATGGGGCCCTTTATACTTCTCCTTACCGCCCAGGTCAAAGCACGAGGCAGACTCATGCCTCGAGCTCCAAACGCCCAGCTTCTGGGCCTGCCACTTTATGCGCAACTCTGCGCCCCGTCATCAGTGCATGGTAGTGTAGCAGCGCCACCTCCGCTGTTCATTTTTCAAGGTCTCGGTTTAACAGGGGAAAGTATAGGCAAGCATGGTCGAAACCACCGGGTGGGCCCTTCTCAGGAGGCAGGCGGTGTATTCACCGAATACAGTAACCGTACAGCTGCTTCAGATACACCCAACAGGTCAGGCCACTCGCTGTGCACAGCTATTGGCGAACTGGATAGTCTAGGCAGCATCCATCGTCGACGCAAGTGCACCAACGTCACCGTCTGAGCTTCCAACAGCCATCCATGAGGGATTTATGCACCTTGCCGCATTTAACTCGAAACTCCATGTCGCAGGGAACATGGGCAATTGGAGGGCTCATAGCCACATGCACCCAAAGTATAGCCTCCCTCTCCCTGTGGCTCCGTTGAGCCCACTGACCTTATGAACACCCACTTCATCAGCTCGTGCCGTTCGGACAAGAGACTATCTTTGGGATGGTAGCCTGGCAAGCCTTGTCCATGCAAGGGAACGCTTCCCGCCGACCATAGCGGACGTAGCAGGGATAGCGAATCTGGATGGACTCCGACATGCGGTCTGAACTACTGCCATGTCTTTCCCTGCGCCACCCCCGTGCCTTATCAACCTCGTGGTCTCGCTACCGATACCCAATAGCAAGTCTCTTCGGCTTCTTTGCTTTCGGGGAAAGCCAGCTGCTTCCTCTTAGCTCTGAGGGCCATATGCAAGATTCTCTTTGGGGACTAAGTCACTAAGGACCACTGGACCAGCGCTCGAAATCAAGGGTGAAATTCACACTCTCTGAGTAACAACAGCTAGACATCTAACTTCCTTTCGAAGACTAGAAAACAAAAGCATAAACACTCATCTGAAGACAAATCATTTCCTCGATCGCCCGCCGTTGCCAACTAACCGCGTCGCTGCTTAATGACATCCTCCAGCCTCTGCTTAACAGCCTCCTTCAACTCCTCCGGTGTCTCGAAGAGCGGTATTTTGTACGTATGACAAACCATCTGAACGTTGCCCCTCCTCCAAAATCCCTCAGGACAGCATACCACTAATTTCCCGTCGCTAGCATGTAGGCCCAACTCAAGCAGACTAATAGGCGACATGGTGCCAGGCTGAAAAAACAGTGCAATGATGTCTGCCTTTTGAAGATGGTTCATTTCCCAATCGACTTGTTCCCTGAAGTGTGGATTAGAGATATCCTGCGTCCAACTTTTGTCCCAGTCGTCACGGCGAGGATTAAGAACGGTGACTGGGAGGTGCCGGAGAGCTGCTGTAACGTCGCTTTGCCAGTCAATGGCAGTTCCCATCTCGATACTCCCGGCGAGAAAGACAGAAGCCCCAATGATTGTGGGCAAGGTTGGAGGCTTGCAGATGACGAAATCGTTGGATGATGAAGTAGACATTGCTCTAGTTTCGAAGAAGCTGTCGTAGGTGATGGTAAAATGACGTAAGATGATGATTGGACGAAGACTAAACGAAGATTGGACGAAGATTGGGAAGATTGGACGAAGGTTGGTCGAAAGTTGGACGAAGGTTGGACGAAGATTGGACGAAGATTGTGTCTCTGAATGCGCTGTAGAAAGTGGGTTGCGGTGATGATGTGCTCGTGGACGTTGGTCCTTTTATCTTTACTCTCGCTATCTCACGCTGCATTTACACTGAAGGCAGCAAGGAAAACATCCGAGCCCCCGCTCCGTCATTCCGCTGCGCCTTTTCCACAAGCTTTTAGTGTCATCCAAGCATGAGATTGCTCAGTCTCCAAGGTTAGAAGTGATTACCTGGAATTTGCTTCGCATGTGTCTGGCGACACAGACGGGCTCATTGGCCCACCTGTCAACAAGGGAGACTGGCACAGTGTCTTACAATCGAACCATTCACTGAGGCTTAGATTGGGACTGAGTCCTGATTCCTGTACCCTTGGATTCCCAAATTGGACTCCTCTAGGGTGCCTGGCACCTCGGCCCTGGAAGACGACAAAAATTAACACATGCGCCTCACGCGATGGCGTGTCCATGACCTGCGTCCTGTAAAGCTACCAATCTCATCCCTCCCGAAGGATTCTTCTGAGACCACGCCACCAGGTAGAAACTACGCTATGAAGCAAGGCGGACTTGCTAGGCCGCCATAACTACACGTCTCTCACACTATCAGATGAAGCGGTTTCTCTGGATCCGAGCTAAGGTCTGGCGGGCTGGTCGGACGTATCATCTAAGTTCGATATACCACTATGTGGCTCAAGGCGGCAGGCCTGCTGCGGTCGGATGACCCCGGCGGATCGTGAAGGTGGAGAGTAGCGTACTTATGTGTGGCGGTTTCGGCAGGCACGAGACCCTGGAGGTTTTAGTTCCTTCACACACCTCTCAGAAGCTTCAGCTCTGCGACATGTCAATGTTCAGTCCACTGAAGGTAGCCTACCGCGACCAGGTTGAGCGGCTGAAGCGAGGATATGTGTTACAAAAGGAGATATCGCAAATATCACGGCGCGCGCGAAAGCTCACTGTTGCGGCGAAGTTAAAGTACTAATGTTCTGTTACGACGGTTGTTCTGTCACGGGTGGATGGACTTTATAAAACTTGGATAGTATTGAGAAAGATACGGTACAGAAAATGGTCAGACAAATTCAAACATCGGGAGAGTAAGGTTGCTCAAGTTCATCTGGAGCCACAAAAGTGCCGGGAGAGGTACAAAGGTGATCATTTGTACCACTTGGGTCCGCGGTTGGCTGACGCGAAAGCTTCTTGCGGAGAAGGCGAATCTGTTTATCCTTTGGAGCTACAGGGTCGAGTCGAAAGTTTGGCTAAGACTGTTAGAGCAAGTCTGACTGCGTAAATTGGACGCACCTACATCATTCAAACGCTCTTTGAAAGACATGTTCTCAGCCGAGAGGCGGGCATATGCTTCCGAGCATTTGCTAAGAGCGGCAGCAATATTATCGTATGCTGTGGACCAATTGCGGGCATCTTCTTGGAGGCGTTCGCAGAATTGAGCAGCCTGGAGTCGGCGCTGCTCAGCTACATGCAGCATATGACGTGTAGTATTGTGTGCTTGTATCTCTGTCCGTAATATGAGGGCGATCGCAGATGCCTGATCTGAGTGAGGGGGGAGGGACCACATGGTGTTGTCGCCTTGGGCTAATTGCGAGGGCCACACGGCATCACTCCCCCAGCCAGGATAGATTGTGGGTAGTGACTGCGAGTTCGCGACTTCAGGTGCGGTGGCAGGAGGCGGGGCATGTGGGCCGGCCATGTTCGGCGGAGAGCGATGTCGTTTGGCTAGTCGTGGACGCTCGAGAGGCTCGCCGGCGCAGCGCTTTGGGCGTAAGATGCGAAGATGATCTTGGGACATTATGGAGTGAGTATAAATTCCACATGGTAGGGAGTAGAGGCGCCATGTTATGATCGAGCGACGGGTTGACTGCAAATAGAAACCCAGACGGAGTGGAATGACGCCGCCGCAGCGCAGTTTGTCGCTTAGGTAAATCCTGTCAGCCTCATGCACGGCAAACCGAAAGCCAGAAACCACTTCGCGCACACATCGCACACGCTCACATCCCATCAGCGATTCTCCTTTGTGCTAGACGCAGCGCTCTAGTCGACTCCACTTCTCTATCATACTTGCCATCTAATTCCTGGCCCCCTACCGCCGTTCGCACCGGAGTGCGTGCTAAAGGAAGTCGAAAACCGCATTCCGTTTCTCAACCCTTGCCCCCCGCACCGCCACGGCAGAGCGTCCGTGCACCTAAAGAAATCCGAAAACCGAAAACCGTAATCTATTTCACGACCTTCATCCTCGCGACGCGACTGTCCGCGCATCCTACCAGTACCCTTTCCTAGTTCAACTGCTGATAATTCACATGCAAATTATGTTGCCGCCACATGATGTATTGACATCTTTCCGCTTCAACCCTAGAACCATCCACCATGCCAGCCAGCTCGCAATCAGTGCCTGCCCTCCACCACGAGCGAGACAACGTCCTCGAGAATGCTTTCGCCCGACTTCCGCGCCCACAGCGAGTGTTGGATTTGGGTCGTCCACTTGTGCCGACTAAAATGTCTCTTATGCAAGCTCAGACGCGGTTGAACCCTGACGTCCATTCCGCCGTGCTCTCGCCTCCCGTCCGCCCACCGGCTCCCGCTTTAGACCCACGATCCTCCCCATCTACACCTCCATCACATCTGCTGTCCCCGCCGATCAATGCAACAACGATCTCGTCCGGTCCATCATCTCCTCGTAAACACTTGACAGCCAGTGGATATTGGGTAGCAGATTCTAAGGAAACGGGGAGGATCACTTTAGGAAAGTTCGTGCAGGATGGAGTAGACTGGGTCGTGCGTGCGCAACAAAGGCAGCCAACATTGGTCATGGTGAAGAGGCATAAACGCAATGCGGGTATACATGAAAAGGACATGCTTGAGAGGATTCAACACGACAACATTGTCAAGTTGAATAGAGCTATATTGAAGGGCGAGGATGTACACCTAGAGGTTGAATATTGTCGTTTTACACTCAGGGAGGTACTGCATGTTCATCTCAAGCTTGCTGAACGACAAATTCAATACATTGCCCAATCCGTAAGTTTTCTGCGGCTGCCTCTGTAGCATGGCGCTGACGACACAGGTTTTTCAAGCACTCAGCTACTTGATACGCAGTGGCATCGCTCACAATGCTGTTGCATTGAAATCGATACGTATTTCCGTTCCCGATATGCGCATTGTTTTATGTAATTATATACCTTCATGGTATTGCACGCCATCTAATAGACCTGTAGATGACTTCCAAACGGCAACGCTGCAGACATCCGATTCCTCCTCGAACCACGATCTTGCCGATCTCGGGCTCGTACTGTTGGAATGCATGGAAGGTCGTCCGCTATCGCCTACAAAACGAACTATACAGTATGTCAAAGAGCAAAGGGCATTGAATAAGGTTTTTGGAATAAACCATCCGGAGCCTTGGAGCGGATGCAAACAGTTGATAGATTTCTTGGACGAGTTGTTCAATGCGGAGAAATCAACGGATGCAAAGATTTCGAGACCAGTAGGTTTATTTTCTGCTTGCTGATGTGGCTAATAAGGTGTAGCATCAATTCGTTATTGGTTCAACATTGTGCAATGGCGAGTGTTTGCGGCCTTATGCCGAGTTGATCACTTTCGAGTGCTTCACCCTCTGGACTCCAGATAGCTAGAACATTGGTGATCGTTAATTGATAGTCGTTCGGCAGTTGTTCAATGGCCAATGCACTTGTTCTTTAATTAACCTCCCTCTTACCTTGCCATTGCTCTCTCCTCTCAAGGAAGTGATATGATCAGCCTAGTCAGCATGAGGGCTAAATCGGGACTGGTGATTAGCAAGGGGCAGTGCCTGTCCAGTTTCTATTCCTAGGGAGCATGCTAGATTCGTTTTCTCGTTTTCGGAAAGTGGCGCACAAATCGGCTCCTCCGGTTCATGATTGCTATAAAGTAGGACCAGCCCGTCACTTTCATACCGCAGACAGTGGACCGAGCCATACCCGCAATCAAATCATGTCAGCGATGAGCAATCCCGGTGACGATGTGTTCATGCCGGGCTGGTCTCCCACATCACCTGGGATGACCGAGATTTGCAAGATGCTGTCCCCAACCCGAACTACATTTAACCAAGTGCGCTATCTAGAAGAGACTGTTGAAATCTTAAACACGTTCGTCATCAACTCAGCGAGGATAAGAATTTTGAACTAATCATCTATTAGGGAAGTGATGAAGCTTCAGAACGAGATCAAGGTGATGAAAGAATCTCTAAAGGAGACTGAAACCTGGAAGAAGAAATTCACCGACTGGGGAGAGTCTCTGATGTCCTTACTCTGGGGAGATTTGAGTCATGAAGAAGCACTTCCGGTGAACAAGTTGCAAAGTTGGATTTCAGAGAGTCCATCACGAATTTAGCAGAGTAATCCAGCTAGCGTTGACCTAACGCCAATTTAAATCTAAAGAGCGCTTTCTTGTGCTTGCAAAACAACCCCCCATACTAAACTCTAGGTAAATTGTAGAAGCGGGAAGTTGTTACAATCGTCCTCAACAACGATATCTACCATTCCTGCAACAGCAGAGGTGGAAGACGGGAGTCTCTTGTCAATGTATATGGATGTGGGTAACTCTTTATCTCCATTCGGCCGTCCGTTTTCTTTGGATGCTTTGCACAGAGTCCTTGCCAAATGTATCGCACCTGGAACTCGGAGAGAGGTACCGACGATGAGAACCAAATCCACCTTTTGGAGGTCTTCTTTTAGCGCTTCTGTGATGATGGCTTCATTTCCAAGGTCGTCATCTCCGTAGAGAAGAATGTTTGGTCGAAGACGACCGACGTGGTGAGCTCGCGTTCGTAAGATCCTCTTTGGTTGCTCCGGTGGCGGACAGACGCTGCAGTAACAGGTGTTGTTCCCTTTGAACTTTTCAGGATCGAAGGGAGAGATGTCCCCGCATCGTGAGCAGCGCACCTCGTCGACAGACCCGTGTAGACGAATGGTTCTTGACTCCAGTGAACTCCCTTCTAGCGTCAAGGCGTTGGAGCATTGCTTTTCAAGCCCATCTATATTCTGGGTATAAAGACGACGGAGAGATCCTCTTTGGGCCAGATGATCCAGAAATAAATGACACCGAGTAGGACTTGTCTCGCTGGCCTGCTTCCAAAGGTCACACACTGTTCGATGAAACCTTTCAGTAGTCTCATCGCGGTCATAAACGGAAATGTGAAAGTCCGATCGGCGTAGTTTCCCCTTTCCTTCCGTAAAATCAGGGACTACAGGTAGGCTCAACATTAGAAGGCAAACATCTGAAAGAAGGGAACTCTTACTTCCTGCTGACGTAGATACTCCAGCACCTGCAACTACTACTATGTTTTTTTGTCTAAGACATAGGTCTACCACTCGGTTCATTCTGGTAGGTGTGTGTTGGAATGGATTCTCATCAGTCGGAAGAAAGCCTGCGAGCATATGAGATAGAAGTGAAAATGGTCCATGGGTTGGTCCACACTATATATACTGAGGAGCGGAGAGCGTTCCTCGGAGCGACGTGAATTACTTGGTCCCAGCGCGAGGCAGTTTCCTTAGGCTACCTTGCAGATGGTGCAGGACAATGATCCAGCATGCGACAATTCTCACCAATCAATGTTCGTGGCTGAGGCATATATGAAGGAAATATTGCATTATTCAAAGAGCTAAGAGGCTTAGAGCCCCAAATCTCCAGCCCCTAGTTTGAAGTTTATACAGACATGAATCCCAAACGCTCAGAGCGTATCACTGCAGGATGTTGTCACAGGGGCAACAACGACAGGGGTTGACGACGGCCGACCCGAAGTTGAGTTGGCAGAGCTAATACTGCGGCAAATGACCTCAGGAGTTAGGTCGTCCAATTCCAGCTTCAACAACTCGAAGTTGCCTTTGCCATCAGTGATGTCGATCGCCACACACGAAGTAGCGCGTTCTCCAATGCACTGCCTAGAGGGACTTAGTCTTTCAATGCTACTATTGATCTTAAAAACGTACCACTGAACAAATGCTGTACCACTAGGTACGTTTTGAGGTACTTTCAGTCGAGCTATCTGGTCTCCAGCGCAATTTCGAGGTGAGACCGACACGGAGACAGGCAGGAACTCTGTATTGTTGAAGTTCAATGTTGCTTCACAGGTCGAATTTTGAGAATTGAACACTCTAGGACCACCAGTTAGCTAGAGTATACAAACAATCGAATCGCATTAACATACTGGAAATCCAATTGGCTTCCAGCTCCCACACGAGGAATGGGATTGATAAGACACGGAAGCGTAACATCGACTGGCAGCCAAGGCATATCAAGAGCCATGATAGGAATGAAGAACAAGAAAGTTTGCTTGAGCATCTTAGATGGTGAAGACGGTGAATGGTAGTGACGGACCAGACTGGTCGCGACTCGCGACAGCGGCTTTATAAGTTGTCTCCTCAGACTAAACATCAGCGCAACTATTAATGCTGAAAACGAAAAATCGAAATCTGGAATTCTAGCCAAGGATTCCCAAATTCGACATTCGGTATGCGGAAATCCACTTTCCACTAGTCTCACGTAAGCGTGATGGAGGACCCAGGAGCGACGCTTAGTGTGGGACGACAGACTATCATAAAGCCAATATTACTCGATTATTTCTTTACCACGATGTCTTATCCTCAACTCCTTCCAGAGAGTAGCCCAACGAATGATTTTGTCATGTTTTCAATCCCAAACCATCGAGTGACCAGGAAAATTTCCTACGACTCCAAAGAGGAGGATAATTTACGCATCAAAGTTCATGGAAAAGCTCTTGCTTCTAAATTGTCGGAGCTTGAGCGTCTCTTTTCGAAATACCTCATCGCTACATCACCAATAGAGGGACGCAACGAGATGAGAGTGAAACTTTCTGTGCCACCTCCTCCTAGAATTCCACCTCCCATTCCGTCACCTCCAAAACTCATTATCCGCACTCCATCTTTTTTGGGATCAGTGACGGAACTCCAAAGCGACCTCGTTGATATGACGATATCTGGTGATGCGAACCCAGCGATCACGCACTCCCGGAAAGATGGGCCTGAATGCATTTGCCCATGCTCAAGGCCGCGGCTGGCAACAATCTATGAAGAGCATGAAGAGGATGCATTGGTTGAAGGAAAGTCTCGGCGTCCAATCCTCCTACCTCGATCGGTGAACCCGGGATGTGATTAGCAACTCTCTGGCCTCCCGAGACTATGCTTCCAACGCGGGGTGCCACATGCAGTCACCAGGCATTCGCCGTCTTGTCCAAGCACCTTGTCCCCCCGGTAGCCCTGGCGACCCAACACTTGGACAATTGTTCAGTAGCATAGGGCAAACGTCAACTGATATGATGGAATGAAAACAATTCAGACTGCGATGATTTATTCTTATAGTATGAGCGAG
Source organism: Polyplosphaeria fusca (assembly GCA_010093805.1). Lineage (NCBI taxonomy): Eukaryota > Fungi > Ascomycota > Dothideomycetes > Pleosporales > Tetraplosphaeriaceae > Polyplosphaeria > Polyplosphaeria fusca. The sequence continues at coordinate 3,560 of ML996324.1, read as the reverse complement.
CACTATTGAGTATCTGGCGCGAAGAATTGCAGGGGATTGTCCTCGTAATCGGCCTCGATTCGCTCTTTAAGTACGCTAGTGCTCACGGAACGTCTCGAGAGAAGGTCCATGATGAGACTCGGGGGCTCCTTCTGGAGCTCTGGTCTGAGTAGCTGGACTGCTAGCCCAAACCATTTGGCCTCTTTCTCGGTCAAGCAATCAATGCTGTTCACAGCTCAGTAGAGTCATGGCTTTGGTAGGTGCTGACTCACTCTTTGACCCGAATTGGCTTCTGTAGCTTCTTTCTCTCCTGTGGTTCTAAGAATGAAGCGCCTGCGACTTTCAATTCCGGCTCAAACATCTCCTGGGCTGGGAGAAGCAAGAGAAGCGCCGGGTTAAGGGCTGCGGGACTTGTCAATATGTAGTGCATGACGTTGCCTTCCCTAATAAACTCGACGACTTTATGACCGACTTCCTTTCTTCTTTTTGCATTGGCATCTGTTCCGGCGATACGCAGGACGATGTATGTTTTGACAACGTGACTGGACTGTTTGCCTCGTTCTTCTTCTGGCACAATTGCTAGTTAGAGGAGACAGACAAGGACCGAGCGAACTTGGACAGGTCAGACAAGCCATCGAATCGGAGATGCGGGCGACAGAGAATCACGCCAGATGGCGATATGTCGCAGTTGTCAGAGATACCAGAAATGTGTATCGGATCCGGATAACGTGCAGGATGAGGCAGAACTTAAGCAGTCAGAGAAGCGGCCTTAACGCAAATCGGCTTGCAGTCCTCACGGAGGAAGGAGAAATCCTTCCTGGCACGGAGAACGAAATACAGCTAGCGAAGATCAGTTGGCTCAATAGAAAAGACACGGGAAAGGCGTACGGGTTGATGGTGGTATAAGGCATCTTCGACACGCTTCTAGCTGCCTAGTAGTGCCGAATTGAATTACTTCTCCATTTAGGCCCTTTACGGGTAGAGCCTCATCACCGTAATTGTGACCCGGCTGTTCAAACTTTTTTGCATCCCTTCAAGTCGTATTGCCGCGTCGTGATGACATGTTTTAGTGTGGCCGTGCAGCCGTTGTAGAGTATTTTCTACTCGTTATAGAAACACACATTTCCTCATTAACGTTACCTCTAAGGGACGAAATGTACTTACTTCCGGGTAGGGCCTTATCAAGAGGAGCGTTGCTAATGCAAATGCATAGAATGTTGAATGGACTATCTCTCGATAGATAGTCCCGCGTACGTACGTGGGATCTGGGTGTAGAAAACTACTGCACTCTGTATATCTGTGTTGTGTCTATCGAGCTATCGAACGGAGGAAGCTGGCTCTTCTCCTTCCTCGGAGATTGCACCGCCGAGCTTCCGGCTTACCGGTACATACACGGTCCCTGCTACACGCGCTAAGCGCGTATGCGCGATCCCATCCTTGATCTGGTTGATATACGGACATAGAACTCTTTATTTTTAGGTGCTGAAGAAGAACATATAATTTATTTCTTGAGAGGCTTCGCGTTTCTTAAAATTGAGCCATGGCTGCCTACATTTCGTTGATACTTGTTCCCTAAAACGTGTAACGTTGTCTCAATTTCCGAATTACGAAACCCATTTTCGGAAAACAATATTTCGGAAGTGTATGACATAAATGAATGGCGACGAATAAGTTAGAGTATTTAATTGTCCTTTTGCCTTTACCATCCGAAGTCCTCATCACATAGTCGGCTTGTCACGCCATCGCCTCGCTTTATTCACGTGCGACGCCTCATGCACGTAGCGCATCCACACGCTACACCACATCTGCACACAACTTTCCTCACACGCATTTATCAACAATATTGAAGCCGCAAGTACATCAGGAACAAATCTTGCATTCACTGCCTGCGCCGTTCCAGATAAGCTTACAAAGTAGCCGCTATCGAAAGGTATACGTGATCTGGTCGTGCTCACTCTGTAGCTGTTCGAAGCTACGCTCGGACTACAGACGAATCATACTCTGATGTGATATGTTGCTTCAAGCCTCTCGCTAACGTCAAGAAAATCGGCTGGTCATCTTCGGTGAGCGCGCTTTCCGAATTTGTCTTCCAATCCTCCTCCACATCTGTTATTCAATATTCTATTACATCATATCAGTCTCGCATCTTTTGAATGCATCTAGAGTTAGCGGACGGTTTGCAATCTTATAGGAATGGGACTAATAGCGCTGAAGTCATGGCGAAGAAGGAAGAAGTTAGGCGACATCTCGTGACAATGCGAACCAACGATATGAAGTCCAACCGAACGCTCAGGTCTCATTCATTGGCATGGTCAAGCGCTGCTCCAGGCCGTTACCTTGTGGATGCTCACTCGTGCGCGAACCAACTCTGCGCAAATATCTTCAAGAAATACCACGGACGAGCTACCGAGACGGTTCAGAAGTCGAGATCGTTCTTTCTAGAGCTTCCTGGAGGTACGTTCGAAGAATGTCATCTCATAGTACCTTTCTCTTACTTAATTTCTAGAGATTCGAAACAAGATCTATAAGTTTCTAGTTCCCGATTATCCATTCGTTCGACTTTGTCACCGTCGCTCGCGTACCCATCTTAATTGGCTTAGGCTTCTCGATAAATCCGTAAATATGTGCGACAAGGGACAATTTATAGCTGCATTGTCTGTCACGCAGCTTTGTAGTCAAACTCGCTACGAGTTTCGACCACTGCTCGTGAGATCTATTAGCACCTTTATCACTAAACTATCTACACTCGACATCTTCGTCACAGATTTTGATATGCGGAACACAATCGTGACCACCATCATGACGGCACTAAGACAAGAGCGGCTTTATAGTGATGGAGTGAACATCGTGCCACTCCTTCAATTCCTCTGGACCACGGATCGCCTCAGTATCGCAATGGAGTCATGGCTGAATTGGCACCCTATCGCACTCGTTGCGACTCTCTTGGACCATAGGCACTTACGGAAAATGGTCAACAATGGATCAATTACAACTATCACGTTGTCCAACATAGAAAAGACTTTAGCCATGAATATAAGTATGGTTAATGTCTGCAACACGAAATGCAACTCCGTCATTAAGAAAGAGATGGAATGCATTTTCCGATACTACTTACACTTTTCTTTATACAATAAGCGAAACGGTCTGATAATAATTTGTAATTCAGAAGGGATAACAGGCAGAGCTTCAAGCGGTTCGAGCTTAAGAGCTTTTATCACCAAGCGACATTGCCACTGCATGTCTACGGGAAGTCGCAATGCTATTGGCTGGCGAGAGGATTAATGAGGGAGCGGGATTACAAACTCAGTCTCTCAACATGGAGATCGGAAGCGGCAGAAGGAGACAGAATCGGTGCTCCGTTGATGTAAATGTCGCCCGGTTTGTTAGGAGCACCTGCGGCAAGACGCCAGGTTCCTTAGGCATGGGTCTCCTCGTCTTCATATTCGCAACTGCTAGCTTCTCCTTCACTTCCTTAGACTGCTGTATTAACGTGCATCCCTGCAACGCGAGCCACCCTGCGTGGAGAGCCGAATAAGGGGTACTTTGACTTCAGCGAGCTAAAACATCGTGCGCACGGCCTA
>ML996323.1:1046-36722 GCA_010093805.1 Polyplosphaeria fusca | reverse complement strand
CGCACGGTCAAGGTGTGGGACGCGCGCAGCGGCGACTGCTTTCACACGCTCGACATCCGGAGAGCTCTACACAGAATCTCGTTTGACATCGACAACTCATATTTACATACCGATATTGGCCTTATCGACGTCAGCGTCGTGTCAATTCCAAAGTCATCTACTCAGCCTCAGCATCCTCGATATTACGGCCCGACTTTAAGCGTAGACGGCATGTGGATAAAACATGGTCTTGAGAAACTGCTATGGCTCCCTTCGGAGTACCGACCATCTTGCTCAGCAGTGTCAGGAGAGACTATTGCTGCTGGTGTTGGAAACGGAAGGGTATGGATATGTGAGGTTTCGCAGAAGTAGATTCTAGTTACTCTGAAACATTGACATATCTCTACTTTCTTACTATATATTTTTTATTCCCTCTATTCCGTGAGAGGGCTGGGAATGAAGAAGTTAATATACAACGTAGGCTTGCCGCAGATGCTTCGAGAAGTTTCTGCTCACGTAAGCATTCTTTGTCGATCCACGCGTCTTGTTACGATACTCGCTTAGCTTAGGGTCCCTGTTAGGTCTGCTCCGAAGTACCGACCAGGGTGGCAACCTAGCATGAATTTGCATGCGACAGCAGACACCATGCTAACGAGCGCTTGCTACGTTGTTGTAAGGCTCTGCCGTATGGCTTACACTCACCCTTTTTTTTTCAAGTGGTTGTATCCTATGTAAAGATCTGTAGGGAAGGGTCACTGCTTTACGCGAGAAGGACTGTCTTTATAAATTGGTGCAGAATGGCACTATACAGCTGTAATTTTTAGTATAGAAATGCTCTTAATACTTGCGAATAGCAGTAGTGGAAAATAGATATTAGAAATATAGCGACTATTTATTGGCAAGGAAAAGATTGGGTTATTACAGGTCGAGGTCCCCCCCAGGTGTCCCGGCTCGGCACCTGTCCCGTTTCGCACTAGGGGACGTTATATTGGCTTTAAGGTAAGGGTACAAGGATGAAGGAGCAGTTCATTCATGCCGGAGTACTTCTAGCCCCGTTTGAGCCATGGATTAGTGGTGCAATCTTTGGTGATAAATGTGGCTAGGACAAGAACTTCAAAGAAGCTTAAAGAATCAGCGGCGAACGAACACCTCAATAATGCTAGCAGGGAGGACGGCCGAGCCGCACCGGCCAAGACCTTGTGCGAGAGGCGTTAAGGTCTTCTGAAACAAGTGATATTGGGGTCGTAGTGGTTGTTGCCACCATTACCAGCTGTGGTGTCCAAATTGGTTCCCGCAGTGGGGTTCCGGTCTCGAGCTTGTTACTAAGATCTACGCTAACCTATTATAGCAAGTGCGGGGCAACTAAGGACACGTTGGAGTAGCCATAGCTATTCTAAGAGAGCAAGTCTAATATAGGCTTAGCGCGGATTACAGTACATTATACACACTTAGCTTTGTCAGCTTAGATGTGCACTTTAGGATGACTAGGGTCATTTCGCTTAGATGAGTAGGTACCAATCAGCGTGGCGACGTTGCATGAATTATCTGTTTCGATCCGCTACAGGGCTGAGAATGACCTATTAGCGTGCTAGTCAAGGTGCAAGTTGCTGATATAGCATTATTACGAGTTTAGGAGTGATAAAGACCTGGTGTTAGAGTCACAGTGGATGAGCGGCGCTACGCCGAAAAGTAAGGCTCCGACTTCTTAGCCCATGAAGGCGACAACAAAATTTGTAATTTTGCTAGAGGTGGTGCTAGGTAGGTAGAAAAAGACCCCTAGCATCTATGACGAATAGTGCAGTACAGATATCTCGATGTGGATAGATTTTTACTACTTTGAAGTGTAAGTACCTATGATTTTTCTCGCTACGGAGTACTTCTTGCTAAGTTACGTGCTGAGAGATCTTACATAAGCTCAGTAAGTCCTTCTGCGAAGACATATTGCCCACTAAGTTACTATTATCTCTGATATATCAATCTGGTTTAATTGGGTCTGTAGCTCTGCTAATCTACTATATGACTTTCTGTGTTATTCTTACCGAACAACCGTCCTTTCTAAGAGAAAAGGTCGACAGAAACTGTGTCCAGAAGCGCTTGGGGCGTCTAGCCCGGAGTAAGCTTTTGGTTTTCCGGAAATTTGATTCCCATGGCAATAAGCTGCACTTATTGCGAACTCCTGCCGCCTTTGCATGGTTAAACGGCAAAGTATCTAATTTGTTAACGACTTTTCCCCCTTGGATTTGACGAAAGTTATAGACACATCTGATAAACATGTAACATGGACTAGCGTTGCGATACTAGCAAGACATGGAGCTGAAGTCGAATTCGTATGCAACTAGGCTGAATATACTTATATCTTCAGAAGCGGACGAATACCTTTGAGACACTAGCAGGGAGGATGGCCGACCTGTTCCAACACTGACCTTGTGAAGTGGCGACTTTAGTAGATGTGAGTTGGTTGATGGGGAGTAAGTTGCTAAGTTAGAGTTATTAAGTTAGATACGAAACCGTGCGACTGCGCTTGTTAGCGGCTAACTTCGTTTTATATGTGCTTAATAGCATTAATATGGAGAGGTAAAGGTTCAAGGTGGTGGGTGATTTGTGGTGAGGTCGCGAAGATTAAGTCGCCGTCGGATACTTGCGATCCGTGCGCTGCGTCATAAATTTACAGTTCTATGCGTGCTATTCGCGTAGTATACTTATTTTAGACCTACAGATCACAGGACAAGACTGAGGTCCTACGAAACTATCCTACGGGAGAGTTTCCTCTGCGGGAGGCCGTCCGCCACGGGAGACCGTCCGCCACGGGAGACCGTCCGCTACGGGAAACTATCCGCTACCGGAGGCAATCCGCCATGGAAGACCGTCCCAGGAGACCATCCTCAAGGTATTCTTCGAGGCCTGATCCTTTTACCCTTGATCACATACTCCGAACTGATGCTGCTGCTAATCTCCTCACGTCTCTGAGCATTGTTCATGACTCGACTGGGCTCGCTTCCTTCTGGAACCAGAGCGTAACCCCTGCCCCAGCAGTGCTCGGCTACATCACTTCTTAGATTTCCCGGCTCTGGCGTCAACGCTGGAGTCGGTGTAGAGCGCATCTCCGTCTCGGCCTGGTCAGATTGTTGACTGGGTTCGGCTCGGGCCTGGAGGCGGAAATGTTGAGCGTCCTTAGGTTCATGAGGATCGGTTGACGAGTTCTCGCTACTCCTTCCACATGCGCTACTGCCTCCTCGATCGATCAGAGTGAGCTCTGACAATTTAGTATCCTCAGGTCGAGTATCTCCTATATTTCCCGCAGCCTCTCGCACTTGCTCTGACGTGCTATTGGGGTGATGACCGAAGCAGTCTGTAGATAGGAACACCGGCTCAACCAGTGTGACACACGACGGCGATGTAGTCCTGGTATAGCGTGAGCCATGGTCCACCGATTATGGATCTGTGGACGGAATACAATTGATCTTCAAGTCCTCTAGTTCGGCGCCTTCTTTAGCGAAGTCGACTGGTCTTGAGTCCGTTGCCTGGGTCGACAGACGATGATCATGGTCGCTAACCTCTAGTGTGTCCAAGGGGATGCTCTTGAACCTTTTCCAACCTTGCCTTGAGTAGTCGGACAGCAAGCGCAGATCAATTCTCTCAAGAATTTCGCTGTCCACCGAAGAAACTGGGGTTTGGGTGCCAGAGATCGAATTGGTGGCTGTCCCTGGCGTAGTGCAAGTCGTGTCTGATGTAACCATTGTAACGTCTGACCAATCGCAGCCAGCAGCATCCACCGCAGGGTCTGCAATGGCTTTGAGGTCGTGTATGACACTTCCGACCCTCTTGCGCTTACCGCTACTTCCTTGCTGGTGTATATCATCTAACCAAGCATTAGGTGAAAATGATCGACTGGTAGGAGGATGGAAGCCTCCCGTGTCTTCGTGGGTTGATAGAACATGATCCTTCCAGTCAGCGAAGCCGTTAATAGTAATATCACCCTTCCCCTGGCAGTAGCATTCGGGACAGGGGAACGGCTGCTTGAAGGAGCCTTCCTTCTGGTCATGGGTTCGCCGTACATGCCTCCACAGGCCGCCCCCTTCCAGGAAGAAGCGCTCGCAGAGCAGACACCGCGATGAGCCCTTTACGGGATTGGCGACGGAGGGAAGATTTGGCGCGTGAACCTTGCCATGGACCGCCTGAACGTGATTGCTCCACGCCGATGGGCCGCCTTCGATCAACATCTCGCTCATATTCTGGCGGAGGCACTCGGGACAAGGGAAGGGTCGGTCAAATGTCCCGGTTTTGACATGCGTCCTCTGATAATGCTTCGTGAGCTCGCTGCGGCCGCGAAAGGAACCACAGCCGAGAAGGCATTCAGATTGGTTCCGGGGTTCGCGATTCCGGGGGTTATCCATGCTGGTCAGGGAGAGGGCTTGATCTGGATCATTGTCGTCTGTACTGACCTCGTCTATGCTCGCACCCTTCTGCCCGTTGTCACGATCAGATCCAATCTTAGTGACTTCCGAGTCCGAGCATGCGCTAGCGACAGGGTTCGCAACGGACGGGCAGCGCCCGGGCGCCCGCCAAGCCTGCCCGTCCGGGCAACTGCCCGGGCGTGCCCGGGCAATTTGAGGCTCGAATCGAGGCCTCTGATTGGTTAAAATCTCATGTTACAGATAGGTGGATCTTGACGTCACAAACCCCACAAAAGCTACGTCCAATGGCAGCCGCCATACAAACTTGCTAGTAACTTAAATTCTCCTTGACTAAAACCCGGGCAGCCCGGGCACTGCCCGCCAAGCTGCCCGGGCTGCCCATGCCCGTCCGTTGCGAACCCTGGCTAGCGATCGGTCGACGAGCAAGATAATCGACAAGGAGGTCCATATAGTGCTTCGAGCGTTGGTCCGCCAGGCCTTCATCGACACCGTCTGTGCAGCTCTGGCAAATTTGAGCGATGGCAGCCGCCGCGCCATTGTCGTCTGACTCCTGCAAGCTCTTCCCTAGGCGGCTCTCTGTATAGTCTGTGGTCGGTAATCCCTGGGCCCTCAAGCTATCGACGCGTTCAAAATACTCGGTCCTCTTCTCTTGCACCCTGAGGGATGATAGGGTCGCAATGAGAGTGTCGAGCTGTGATGAGATCGATCTGGACGTCTTCGTGTCTCCCGCTTGCCGTGCCGCTTTCAAGGAGGCGCGGAGCCTGCATACGTCATTGCGCTCCTCGAACGCTTGTAGATCCTCCGCACTCGGGTCCACGGGGGCTTCCGCATCCCGAGGTAGGGAGATGCAGCGGAGGCGCTGGAAGAGACCGTCGTTCGTTGTAGCCTCCGGCGCAAAAGCCAGTTCCAAGAGGTTCTCACGGACTCGCCCGGTCTGATAACTACCCTGGAACACCTAGGTAGTGTTGGATAGGATATAGTTGCGCAGGGCATCCGTCAGGACACCTGTAGAGTAAAGCCAACGTCAGCAGCTGAATCATTACCATTTTGGAACTAAGTAGAGCATGCCAGCTATTTTTTGGGTAGGGAGGGAATGGCGTGCTTCGCATGTAATATTGCAGGTGTTGCTTACCGTCAAGTCTGGCACCGCAACCGACGCGCATCGCATAGAAGCGAGGATCGACGCGGAGGCCACTGACTAGGCAGACGCGATGCCACAATTTGTCAAATGTGCTTTGTGAGAGCTGGAAGACCGGCCAGCCGAGTTTCTCGTCCTTCCATTTCAGCTATATGAAGTCGACGTTTTCGAGTGCAGGTCGGGAGTAGCGCTTCAATAGACTCAAAGCTTGGGTCGAAGGCGTCATCTTTGATAGCTCGCGCAGCGATGATGCTCGTGAGGCAGACCAGGCTGTACGGAACGACGGTCATAGAAAAGGAAATGCTGCGCAAGTCGACAGAGGTCAGCACAGACGCGGCTTCGGGGCAAGGGAGAAGAGGGAAAGAGGCAGCGGCCCTGGCCCTACTTACGACGTGGCTCTTGAGACTTGTGAAGCCCGCTTCAACTTATTCTTCCCGACTGTGAGTGTAGCGACAAGCTTCCTCTTCGATCAATCGTTGGGGTCGCGTACAACAGCTAGACTGACGTCTCGGTATGTCAAGCGCATTATGCACCCTCGTCTGAAACCGCATGTGCCGCCTAGAATGACCATGCCGTGGAAAGAGACACGGGAGTCAGGCCGGCACGGTATGTCGCGTTTACGTTTCCATAGCGTGGTGAGGAGCACGAAGATGTCATCAGCAGTCGCTTCAATCTTTTTGTAGGTTAGATTAACGGCGAGGTCGTACTCTTTAGCTAGGGTGCTGAAGATCCACTAGAGAGAGATATTAGTATCTATATAGCTCTTCACAGCTGAGTCGACGGAGCGACATGTCTACCTAGAAGATCAAGTATATAAGGCTAGCGACGGCGGAATAGAGGAGACAAGGGAAAATACTGACTCTAGAGATCTCGAAGACGGCTCCCTGTCCACGCTGATGGGTATGACTTAGGAATCTCAGCCGCCACACGTGGTATTTATCCAGATCATCGCGCCTTTTGTCCTGCAGAATGGTGGAGTCGGCCTGGGCAATTAAGTTCCTCCAATACTGCGTGACTGACGAAGCTGAATTCACAGTCCGGCGGTATTCGTACTCTTCTGGTCCGAGTACTACGAATCGCTGTTCCGAGTCTTCCACGTAGCTGCGGAGGAATACTCGACAATAATCCTTAGCCTATTCGGTCCCACGGCATAAGTCAACCCAAATGCTGTCTGGATTTATCCTTGGGACGTCGGTAAAATAGCTGTGTAGTAAAGAAACTCAATATTAGGACGGTTGTTACGATGTATATAGCGCTTCGAGAATTGGTACTTACGACGTCCAACCTCTCATGTTACGATGACGGACATTGTCTGTCACAGGCGCAATCATCGGCCGGTCGTCGAGTGGCATGGTCTTATATGACTGCAAGGCAGCTTCAGCCCTTGCCCTCTTCGACTCTACGTCATCAGAGAAAACGCGCTGAGATATCACGGCTCCGCTATCCTTCTGTTTTCCATGCACGTCACGTAGTGGACGACCCATATTGGGGGACGCTGCTCTCTTATCCCTTAGGTGTACTCGTTCGGCGACCAATTCGCGGCAGCTAGTTCGTGTGGAATATTTAGAGAAGTCGATGTCTGAGGTACGGATCCTATGATATGGCAGCAAAGGCCAGGCCAGAGGAATGGCGCTACAGCTAGCGAATTGTTCGAATGTTGGAAGGAGTAGAGAGAAGTAGGGCGAGAATTGAGTAGAAGGTGTACTTCTTGAAGTCTTGGAGAAAGTGGAAGAGAGGGACGGAAGCATTCTATTTATATGGGGGGGCCCAAAAAAGCACCCCGAAGCGCCCGCCCGGCGGAGGGCAGTGCGGCGTGGTGAGCCAACACATCTTCGGGAGCTCCTTGTGAGTCGGAGGTCAAGGGAAGGGGGGGGGGGGGGGGGGGGAGGGCGACGGCTGAGGAGTCGGACGGCAGGGGCTGTTGGAGAGGTTTAGGTTGGCAGGGACGCGTGGGACATCGTGATGGGCGGTCGCGTCGCGCGAGCAGGATAGAACAGGTCTTGGGCGGCCGAGGTATATTATCTAACATGACCTAAGCACATTTACCGTACAGCGCCGTTAACGTTATATTTCGAGGCGCGGACACGGAAGAACCGCCAACGCCGACATGGCTTGGCGGGCTCTGCAAACGCCAAACCTATGTGGTTTTTGTAAGCCCAGGTCACGGGTATACATGTGACCTATCATCATGTACATAAGGCTGCTCGCCAGCCATCTCTCCTATATACATCTCATCATATCTCATCACACCGACACCGCACTTGTACCATACTCAATACACCTTGTACACTCTCCACATTCCTGCTTACAGTTTTGCTCCAAACGTGCTAGGTCTTATGGATGCACGAAGATAAGACGGAAGATGGTGCGACATGTGCGGAGTATACATCAACCATAACTGGATAGCTGTGTCGGAAGTTGAAAGATATTACAACTGCTCGACTTGTTCTCAAATGTATGGCGAGGCAATGGGATTGTGGAAAGATGTCGACGAGCGGGTGAAGCTAGAGGATTTCGCAATTCATTGACCGAAACGTCGCTCGAAGTAGACCATCCAAAAACTGGGTCCCTTCATGGTGTTGTCTCTTGCCTTTATTAGAATAAGCTACCAGGGTGAGCCCACTTGTAAGCAGACAGGGATCTTATTCCCTGGATCGGGGTCCGAAATGACGCTGGGACATTGCCCCAACCACGTTCCGCATGCCACCCTCACGATACGCTTACAGACCCCTCAAGTTCATTCACGTGCCCAGCGTTCTCATCCTTCAGCCTCATGGTGATTGCGCTCTCCACTTAGCGCCTTGGCTGGAGCCGCATGCCCCTTGTCATGTTCTGCTGTCGAGCTAGCCATCTTGATCTGAAACCCGCTAAGCACAGCCGCTGGAGTCTTTTGGAGAACAAGTGTGTACATGTATGAGATGTAGCGTGATTCGAATTCCATATGGGGTATCCTAAGCCAACTGCCAACAGGACGAGGTTTGTGTTCCTTTAAAGAAAACGAACACGCATGGTGCGCGTGCGCAGAACGACCGAAGAGGCCAAAAGGCGAACCTTGAGCACAACGAGGAGTGACTATATATTCGAGAGTTTTCGGACCTATTTGTACTGTGAGTTGATAAACACACTGCTTTACTACAGCCTAAGCTTTCCACTCTTTTGGACACAGTCACCTCGACGACACTTTCTATCATTCCCCACCAATCGTTGTGATAACATCAATCGCTTGAATCATCATGTTCTTCATCAAGACTGCCGCCAAGGCAACTGCCTTTCTCTCAATCCTGGGTCTGGTCAGCGCCAGGGGCGACACACATCTCTGCGAGGGCAATGGCCCTTTCAAGTTGACGAAGATGTACGGGCCGTCAGAAGATAGTCTTGCCTTCTGCGATACCAAGTGGGACAAGGGCATCGTCGTGACTGGTATCCAGATGTGGGCAACATTGGGCCACGTCAAGGCCTTCCAACTGACCTTCTCCGATGGCACCAAGGGCGACATCCACGGCGACAATGCCGACACCGAAGGCAACAACGGGGAATGGTACGGCCAGGGCCAGGTTTCATGGAACGAGGGCGACCTCATCAGTGATGTTCACTTGGCGGGCAACTACTGGGGAAATGGTGACCGCTTCGGTGGAATGACTATGCAGGTGAGCTTTATTCAAGACAGCAACAGCCGAAAACTTACCTTTGTTGGCAGGTTGCGGGCCAGAAGTTCGAGTGCAAGTCGGATATTGGCAGCTTTGCTGGAGAGCCCCAGAACCTTGCCAGCGGACTTCTGATCGGAGCTTACGGCAGTGCTGGGGCCGATATCAACAGCTTCGGTCTGGTGTTCCTCGCGGGCTCGGCCGGTGAGGCTCAGATCGTCGACATGAAATTTCCCGATACTCTGGAAGACATGAACGAGCAGCAAAAGTAAGTAATGATGCAAACTACTCACCAGAGTCCACGGTTACTGACTAATTGCTTGCGCAGGGGCATCGAGATGGTCACCCTCAAGCGCGGCACCTTCAAGAACACCGGTCCCGAAGGCTCTGGCAACCAAACCTACAGGTTCAACAGCCAGCAGTCGCAGCAAAAGTCCCGCACCATCACCACAACCTACCAACACATGTTCGGTATCTCCATCGCGCAGAAAATCGGCGTCAAGGTGTCAGTGCCCGAGCTTGTTGAAATCACAGCCGAGACGACGACCACCGCCTCGTACCAATACACCACCATCACCTCCACCGCAGACATGAAGCAGGATGCCGACCAGACGCGCTTCGAACAAAGGGGAACCCTGGCTCCAGGGTTCGGCGCAGAGTGCACCGCAAAGTCTATAACTGGCCACTACTCGACCGATTACACAAACGTCATCAAGATCACGATCGCTGGCGGCCAGGAGTTCACGATTGAGCAGCCCGCTCACTTCGACTCTGTTGGTTTCACTCAGGCGGTTGTTGAATGCAAAGTGCTCCCCATTGCAGAACTCCCTAACAATGGAGTTGGCGCAACGAATGTTGCCAGCAGGCGCGCCATTGACTTCAAGGCATGAGCGTCTGGGGAGAGGTGGGTAGATGGCGGCTGTGGGAGAGTAGGATAAATACCCTGCAGTTTTGAATCATCTGCTGTATTATTGCGACCGTACATTGTAGAATCGAGAGACCATGATCGCTCAATGCTGCATTTCCGTCTTGTGCTGTGTGTCGTGTGCGCTTTGTTGTATCTCAAACATCCATATTCGCAATATGGAATGCACTAGTCGAAGGCTTCTGGAACCACAGTGAATTCTACACGAGCTGTAGTGTGATATCTCGCAAGAATCGTTTGGGCCTGTTGGATACTCGAGTTGAAAGAGCTTCTTTGAACTCTACCTCAAGGCTGGGAAACAAGTGACACAGGACGAAAGTGGAAATTTGGCGGTATCCATGATCCCTACCGTCAGAATGTCACTCGAAACGATGGTCGGTAGCCTATCCGCATTATGGTTATGTCCGTGCGTCTGTGGCATGGGTAAGCAAGTCCGTTGGTGGGGGCGATACGAGGAGAGTTCGCTGAAGGAAGTGACGCATGATCGACCTGTTGGTAATAAAATAGAGCACAGAAGCTTTGAATGGATCCTTGGAGACATATCACGCCTCTGCACGCCCGTGACAATCTGACGTTCAAGGCGAAACTAGTTGACGCGGTGAGAACTTGCAGGTGCAAATAGAGTTATCTTTCCGATGTTCGCCGCAATGAGAGCGCGTGTTACACGACATGCGTGGTGTCTTACCAGATAATGTCTGTCGACCTGACATTGTGGATAGCCGAGAATGCTCCCTGTACTATCAGTGATTGGGAAGGCCCCTGGAAGGCCGACTGACCACGGAACCGATCTGAACAAGCCGATCCTTGAAATTCGCCGGAAAAAAAACAGATAAGTGGAATGAACAGGAATAATAGGAAACAGAAACACGTTCGTAGCGAATATGCATATTGTCAGTATTGCGAACAATGGAAAGTACAACAGGTTATTTGTTCATCACAGCTCATAAAAGATCCAAACGCATATCCAACATCAACACGTCAGTAGAACTGTTTCCAGTCTCCCCACATAATATCGTCCTCATACTTTTGCATCAGCTGTCCGGTTGGATCCTCGCCTTGGACGTGTGCCCACGCGCCAGCGAAGTGGAGTATCAATTGCCCAGGTTCCCAGACCTGCCTCGACTCGTCAAAGCAGGCAATCTCCTGGGGAAAGGAGTTCAGTTTCCACTGAGGGACACGGTGCGTGCGAGCTGCCGCCTTCTCCTGCTTCAAAAGCTCAACCATGGCATCCTGCTCGCTGGGATCGTGGCCGTCTTCCTTTTTATGCGTCGAGTATTCCCAGAGCTCATCGATAAAACTGAGGGAGCGTTCGTGGCCTCGAAGAACGAAGGATCCCATGTTCAGGCCGTTGCTAGGTCATGTATCAGCGCCTCGGCCTTGCGGTACCGGCAATGTTGCCTCACCAATCATGTGTTATAATCCAGTCGATGGCATCTGGGTTCGTCGCGTTGGCCATTGCCTCCTCTATGACGTCGGCCACTTTGATCTCTGTGTTCGTGATGAGTGTGTCGAAGTCGACCCACCAGATCCAGTCCCACTTCCCCTGCTTGATGAGGCGCTCCATCATGTTGAACTTCCAGTAGCACGTCCCCTTCTCCGTGTGTGATTCGTAATCGACGATGAAATCGTAACCATGGCGGCGCGCGTAGTCTGGTCGAGTCGCGTTAGACGGCGTTGAGCGGTGCCACGGTGTACTTACGGTCCTTGTTCTTAAGCGACAGGTGCAAGTACGACTTTGGGTCAGTTATGAAAGTCACGATAGCGATGCGGGGCTTTTTGTGCACTGGCTCAGTTCCTGAAGGCTGGACTTGCGGGTGCGTGGTGGAAATGTTGTGCTCGAGTGACTCGGGAGCCTTATTGAAGTGCCAGTACAGGAAAGCGCAGAGGAAGACGAACAGCAAGAGCGGAGAGCGGCAAGAACGCGCGATCATGGCGACGCTGAACAAAGATAGTCTCTATGGCATCAGTATAGAAGCCTGCCCATGGTCGACAGGCTCCTTGAGGTCACATCCGGTGGCCATCGTCGCTCTCTGGCCGAGACCTCCAGCTCAGCTCGGATGCGGCTAAGACTAAGTGTGGCTTGCGTTCCGCAATCTCGGCCCTCGTCGACGCTCGGGTTGAGGGGGGCGCCATTTCATGTACTGTGTACAAAGATCTAACACCAGATCTTGTGTGTCGTTGCGTCTCTGCTGCTTGTCCGACCCGCCGACGCTCCCTACGGTTGGGGCATGGGGTGCCGGCGTTTGGCACTGGCTTTCTGACGTTTCCGGCGCACGGCATTACCTCACCCACGCCCAACCACCTCCAGCTCTCTCATCTCCAATCCTCGACCGCCGTAGCGCCGTACGCTTTCCCCACGAGCAACATGGCAAACAGTGGGCCTGGTGTCTTTCTAAACCACGCTTGGTATTGTATGGAAACATGCCCGCTCGAGAAAACCACCGCTGATATTCTCTACTTAGGCGACTGCAATCCTAGACAAGCGGCGGTCAAATTCCAGGTGAAGAAGAATACGGCGAACAAGGGTAAATGGTGTAAGTCATTACCAGTTATCAGCTCCGGTCAAACGAATACTGACGAGACAGTCTACACCTGCCAAAAGCCACGGGAAGATCCGCAGAAATGCAAGTTTTTCTTGTTTGTAGACCAGGCGAAATCGCGCGAGCAGTATGCTCTTCAGAACAACTCACATACCGAGTCCAATACCCGACCCAACGTTCCTGCCCCGCCTGCTCCGCCTGTCCAACCTCAGCACGTCTCCGGGCCTCCTCCCCCATATACAGTTCAGACCGGCCCCTCAGACCTGAACAGAAAGCGCGGCCGCGTGGCGACGGAAGATGACGATTTTGGCTTTGACCAAAACGATATGGTTTTTAACAATGAGTTGGAGCGGATCGCGGTAGACGCTGAAACCCCAAGGAAGGCTGCCAGAACGGACGCTTTCACAACCCCGTCAAGGCGCAAGCTTCCGTGGGTCAAAGAGAACGGCGCTGCTGGACTACCGACACCCCAGAGCGATAATCGTGGCTCGGACCTCTTCCAAACTCGATTTGCGGCGCCTGGCAGCTCTTTCCTGACGCCCTCGCGGTTCAAGGAGGCCGACGATGACGACCACCCCGCTCAGACCCCAACCCCGTCCCGTTCATTTGATGCTCCAACACCGACTCCCATCAGGTATAAAGAATCTCCTTCTGGCGGCAAGGAGGGTGCCTTGACTCGTGGGTTCGTCGACTTGCTCCAGCAGTACAACGTCGCACTTGGCGAGCCTGCGAAGCAGGCCTTGGACGCGTTCATGAACAAACACACCGAGTCGAACGTCAAATCCAAGGAATTTCTGAGGAAGACCATCAAGGCCAAGGATATGAAGATTACAGAGCTGCAGCATCGCGTCAACACTTTAGAAGCCGAACTGGAAGCGGAGAAAGCCTATGTGCAGCTGCTGCGGGGAGAGGAGGAGGACGAAGGCGAGACGCAAGACGAGCTATAGTCAAGCCTGCATTTTCACTTTCTTTTTTTATCTCCAGCAATATACCCTATCAACGTTTGTGGCCTGAAGGATGGTGGCGTTTCGAATTGGTCTTTCTGTGGCTGTGGCTGGTGGGTGTGGCGCACGCAATGATGATGCCTATCTGGGGCAAACCTTGGAAAGCGCGACCACGACGGCCGCTTGAAGGCAGGAATTACGGTCTATGAGGATGCAAGCGGAAGTTTATTGGTTCCTAGAATGGATTCTGGTCGAATCGTTTCTTCCTTTCCTGAGTCACACCGTCCCAGCACGGTCGCGGTCTTTGTGCGCATCTCCGTCTGCGCTGTTTGTGCGCCAGCCGCGCGACTTGTGCGGCGCGCCACCAGCGATTCCATTTCTATATCTACAGGCACTCTGTCACCCGCTCCTCGCAAGAAACTTCCACCGTGGCATTTAAAGCGTCACGCCAGAGGATCGTGGACTCCATATCGATACGCCCCGTCGCTTCCCTGATATCGCATATTAAGTATTACACAGCCGTCGGGTGTTTACACTCCCCACGTTTGGTCCACCTCTCATATCCAGCTGCCGAGGCGCAACCGGGAATTCTAAATTCGATTTATTGCACAACGGGGCAACTTGCCACCTGACCGCAGAATAAACATGTCACGCAACAGCCCCAGGAATCAATCCGCCAAATTGCGCGTGCCGTACCCGGATGCGACCACCACTACCATCTTCATATCAAATCTGCACTGTCCGTCTTGTGTCGAAGGAATCCAAGACTCTCTGTCGGCCCTCCGACCAGCGCCTGTGTTCATCTCGCACTCTATTGTTTCACATTCCGTTGTCATACGCCACAACACATCCCTTGCAGTGGATGCCATCTCTGGAGCGCTAGAGGTTGCTGGGTTTGAGATACACAGCATTTTTCAAGACAGCGACTCGCCGTACGGGCCGGTAGAAATCCACAGCACCGAGACGCATCAGGGGTGGGAAGAAAGCCTGGAACAAGCCGTTCAATCTTGGGCACGACCAAATGATCACATCGACACGACACAAGACCCGATCATGCATATGCGTCAGAGACATGTCGAGCAATGCGAACAGTGTCGGGCTGAGGCGGGCGGCATTCGACTTGAAGACGTTCATGACAAGGCCTTGAACATTGCTCCGATCGTTACCCGAGATGGAGCCAACACGGACGATGACGCTACGACGAAAAAGCCGGAGGTGTCGAAATTGAACATGGTTGTTGTAGATGTTGCGTCTACACCCACTCTCTTCAAAGCAACTCTGGGCCTTTCCGGGATGACATGCAGCTCATGTGTGAGCAGCATTACACACGCGGTCCAGCAGCATCCCTGGGTGCAAGCGGTTGATGTCAACCTGCTCACCAGTAGTGGGACTGTGGTTTTCGAGGGGAGACACCGGCTGGAGGAGATTGTCAGCACTATCGAGGATGCTGGATTCGATGCGACAGTAGAGCAACTGGTCGGAGTACAGCAGCCGACTCCCAAGGTCACACCGCTGCAGAAACAGCATGCAGGCAAATGGCGAGCAACATACGTAATCGGAGGCATGACTTGCAGCTCCTGTGTTGGCAATGTCACCAATGCTCTTCGACAGCACTCCTGGATGGACAAGGTGGACGTCAATCTGTTGACAAACAGTGCTACGATAATCTTCTCGGACAAAACTCACTTGCCACTTGTTCAAGAGACGATTGAAGACGCTGGATACGATGCTACTTTGGACAGTGTCGTTTCCGAAACGGCTGAGGACGAAGAGATTGAAGAGCGATCCGTCGAGATCCGCGTCGATGGCATGTTTTGTCACCACTGTCCGGATCGCATCACTCGAGAGATAAACGACAGGTTCAGCCACGAGTATGACCTTGTGGTCGAAGGGCCTGAACTGTCTGAAAAGTCACCGATCTTGAGAGTGAGGTACATCCCTGATGCTCCCTGTTTCACTGTTAGAAATATCTTTCAGTCGATCAAAGAACTGGACCCGTCTTTCTTGCCATCGATCCACCACCCTCCCACACTCGAGGATCGTGCCCGGGATATGCATGCTCGAGAACGGAGGCGGGTTCTATTTCGATTGGTTTTGTCGGTGGTCATCGCCATTCCAGCTTTCCTTCTGGGGATCGTTTTCATGAGCCTTGTCAAGGAGACCAATCCAATACGCCGGTACATAATGCAGCCAATGTGGGCTGGGAACGTAGCTCGAGTCACCTGGGCCCTGTTCATCCTAGCAACTCCCGTTTACCTCTTCGCCGCGGACACCTTCCACGCTCGGGCATTGAAAGAGGTGAAGGCAATGTGGAGACCAGGAAGTCGAACTCCCTTTCTACAGCGTTTCTACCGATTTGGCAGTATGAACATGCTAATGTCCCTCGGTACGAGCATTGCCTACTTTGCTTCCGTCGTTGAGCTTGGGCTCGCTGCAACGAACAACTCGTCAGGATCCATGACCGACTCATACTTTGACTCTGTCGTCTTTCTAACCATGTTCCTCCTTATTGGCCGATTTCTCGAGGCATACAGCAAAGCCAAGACGGGGGATGCAGTTACCTCACTAGGGAAACTTCGGCCCAAGGAAGCTACCCTGGTGGACAGTAATGGAGACCTACAGATCCAGATTGACCTTTTGGAAATCGGCGACATTGTCAGGGTTCCTCATGGAGCATCCCCACCTTTCGATGGTACCATCATTGACGGCACGTCGAGTTTCGACGAATCAAGCCTCACGGGCGAGTCGCGGCCGGTGAAGAAGCAAGTAGATGACACTGTGTTTTCTGGCACGATCAACAAAGGAAAGCCAATTAAGGTCAAGATCACGTCACTTTCTGGCACTTCAATGCTCGATCGCATTATCAGCGTTGTCCGAGAAGGACAAGCACGCCGCGCTCCAGTTGAACGAGTCGCGGACACCATCACAAGCCACTTCGTTCCGTTCGTTGTACTCATGGCCATCATCACCTGGCTCACTTGGCTTATCCTTGGAGTAACAGGCGTCATCCCGAAAGGGTGGAGGGACGGGCAGAACGGAGCCGGCGGGTGGGCGCTATGGTCACTTCGATTCGCCATTGCTGTGTTTGTCATCGCTTGTCCGTGCGGTATTGGGCTTGCAGCACCAACCGCTCTCTTCGTGGGCGGCGGCTTGGCTGCAAAGCATGGTATTCTCGTCAAAGGAGGTGGAGAAGCGTTCCAAGAGGCCAGCTCGCTCGACTGCATCGTCTTCGACAAGACTGGAACGCTGACACAGGGAGGCGACCCTGCAGTAACAGAGCACAGCATCCAAAGCTCCCAGAAGGATGATGTTGTATTGGGGATCATCAAGACTCTGGAGGAGAACAGCAGCCACCCGATCGCCCGAGCAATTGTCACCTTCTGCGGCGAGCGGCAGCATAAGATGCCATTTGCTGTGAACATTGATGAAGTGCCAGGCAAAGGCCTCAAAGGCACTTTCAAGATTGTGGATCAAGAGCTGACAGCCATCATCGGCAATGAAGCTTACATGGTAGACCATCATGTACCGATCTCGGATGAGCAAAACAAAACGTTGGACGAATGGAAGCTTCAAGGAAGATCCGTCGCACTCGCCGCCATCAGCACTTCATCTCAACAAGAGACACTTTCATGGGAAGTCGCCGCCATGTTCGCCATCGCCGACCCTCTCCGCCTCGAAGCAAAAAGCGTCATCAGCGCCCTGAAGCAGCGCAACATCGACGTCTGGATGCTCTCGGGCGACAACCAAACCACAGCCAACGCCGTCGGAGCCCAAGTCGGCATCCCCGCAACCAACATCATTGCAGGCGTACTCCCAGACCAAAAAGCCGAAAAAATAAAGTACCTGCAAAAGACGCTTAGCAAGACACGCAAATCGTCGCTCTTCCGCATCCCCCAGCGCCGCGGCTCGCAGACCAACAAACGCGCAACCATCGCCATGGTCGGCGACGGCATCAACGACGCGCCCGCCCTCAGCACAGCCGACGTCTCCATCGCCATCGGCTCGGGCTCCGACGTCGCCGTCTCCTCCTCGTCCTTCATCCTCATCACATCCAATCTCCACACCCTCCTCACGCTCCTCGACCTCTCGCGCGTCGTGTTCCGCCGCGTCTATTTCAACTTTGGCTGGGCGCTCGTGTACAACATGATCGCGATGCCTGTCGCGGCGGGTGTGCTGTACCCGATTGTGACGGGCACCAAGCAGATGGATATGCATCATCAGGGGATAGGGATGGAGGGGGGGATGGGTATGGGCATGTCGATGGAGAAGCATGTTAGGTTGGATCCCGTGTGGGCGAGTTTGGCGATGGCGTTGAGTTCGGTGAGTGTGGTTTGTAGTAGTTTGGCGTTGAGGAGTGGGGTGCCAGGGTTGGGGTTTA
This sequence comes from Polyplosphaeria fusca, assembly GCA_010093805.1. Taxonomy (NCBI): domain Eukaryota; kingdom Fungi; phylum Ascomycota; class Dothideomycetes; order Pleosporales; family Tetraplosphaeriaceae; genus Polyplosphaeria; species Polyplosphaeria fusca. Next base: position 18,759 of record ML996323.1, on the reverse strand, counting down.
GGGCGAGGAGAGGGGAGGAGTTGAGGGAGTGAGGGAATGGTAATTGGTGGCTCTTGTGGGTGTGTGGTTGGGGGTAATTTGGTGAAGAAAGGGGTTGCTGGGAGAAGGTAGACCGGAGCAAGGTCCGTTTTGCACTTCCTGGCAAACATTGAATCATAAGATGGTATCCTTGATGCCGACATGACGGGCTGTCTCCTATACCAAATGGCTCGTCAATATCCCCATGTGTATGTGATAAATTCGCTCGGGCAGATAGTCTTTTAGTTCCTTCCTTGTCGAGGGTGAGGATTCACGATCGAGGAAGGAGCGCCCACGCACCTTCCCCAAAGTCCGAGGTGACTCCATTTCAGTCGAGGCCGGACCACAATACCTCCATCAACCCCACTGCAACATAGACGAAACAGTCCAGCATTGGCTATGTTTTTCGTCATGCGTGCCATCCGGTATAGATTCCACTGCGCAGCATTCGAGTCACCCATTTGCGTCACCCATTCGCGCCTACTTCAACGAGCACGCACGTGCAGTGCAAGAAATCGCTTCATTTCTAAACGCTCGAGCGTGTGCGTATATGCCGGTCATCCAAATGTTTGCTGCGCTAACTGTGCGTAATATGGGTATCATCGCCAAACTGGTCGTACAAAGACATGTACCTGCGCCTTTCCTCCGCATGACTAATTTTTCTCAAAAGTTCAAATTCGACGGACGACAACCTTGGAACGCCAGTTCTCACGTGATCATGACCGGAAGGGTTTCCTGCCGTAGACGACGGTGCCCGGGAGGTAGGCGTGCGTCTTGGTGCTCTTCAGCTCCCGGCGCATTTCAGCGAGGAAGACTTGTGCACGTGCGACGGACCACTGCTGGTGTTAGCACGGGCACAGCCGCGTTCTCAAAGAAAACCTACCCCTCCAACCTGCGTCAGCAGTCTCAGCATGAACCCCTCTATTCCCTGGTGGAGTCGCAGCTGGTTCCACCTCCCAATGTTTTTCAGCTTCTTGTCCTGCGCCCACCCATTCATGGGCCATTGGTACGTCACTTCCACGACATCGACAAATCCGGCTTTTTCAAGCCTCTCCTTGGCCTCGTTCCAGATGGTAAAGCTCTTACCAAATATCTCTCCCATCTCTACAACCGTGTCGCCCCAACGATGGTAGAAGTGGTCTGGCCCCATGGTGTCGTCGTCGGCGGTAGGTTGGACGGAATGCTCGACAATCTCAATCCAGCCACCTGGCTTCGTGTGCGCATAAGCCTGCTGAAAGAAAAAGTCCCAGTCTGGTATGCAGCCGAACAATTCTCGAATGTGGATAAAGTCAAAGTGCTCGTCCGGGTAGGTCCAATCGAGCGTCACGTCGTCAATCTCGAAATGGCAGTTCGGGGGCACCCACTCGGGCTGGATAGGCGAGAGATCGGTGCCGATAACGGTTGCGCTGGGGTACTGATGCAAGTGTCAGCCCGCGTCCCAGGTTGTGTACAGATTGATTGATGGTGTCTGACCTGATCGGCCATGTCTATGGCCCAAATCCCTGTCCCTGTCCCCACATCGAGGATCGTCTACACATGGTCGTCAACCGACAAGTCCAAGAGCAGGTGAAGGGGCAAGAACACACCTGCGGATGTTTAATGGGGGCCAGGTGCAGCTTGTGGTCCAGTGTCAGCAGGTACATATGGTGGGCAAAGTCCAAAATCTCCTTGGCGAGCTCGTCATTGGGACCTGCGGCTGTCAGACATCTGGCGAGCTAGAAGCTGCACAACGCACCCCAGTAGGCGCCGTCGCGGTAGGCGTGGTACTGCCGCCCATTCTCGATGCGGTAGTTCATGATGGACGAGGCAAGCGTGTCGGTCTCGTCGCCGAGCAAGCTGCCGCTGTCGATGCCCGAGTCGGACGCGACATCGTACGGATCGTGGTCGTGGAAGGCGGCGGGAACGGGAGCGGGAACGGGGTGGTCTTGATGCTGCAGGTCGGCCTGAGGCGGGTCATTGGCTGCTAGGGGCCAGTCGTCCCCCGCATGCTGCTCGCGGTGCTGCACAGGACTGCTATCGTGGCTATCGTGGAGCCGGACGGCGCTGTCGTGGCCTATGGAGTGCAGACTCGACGAGTCGTCGGGCTTGAAGGCGGACGGCTCAGCCATGCCGCTGCTCGGGAGGCAGAGAGGGAGAAGAGGGGGTTCAGGACGGCAGGCGTGGCATCGTCTTCGCTCGACGCCCTGGATGCGGAGGGTATTTCAACTGTTGGAAGGCTGCTGCAGTCACCGGTGGACAAAGGCCGGGGAGGGCGCCGAGACGCTGGAAGCGGGTTTTGAAGAAGGCCCCGCTGATCGGCCTCTCCGGGAGTCGTCTACGTGTGGCATGGGTTGTGGCCTGTGTGGGAGCGACCGTCCGCCCTCGCACGTGTGCCGAGGAGCGAAGTCCGATGCGGCAAAGCCAAACGACTCGTTCGGTGCTTTTTCTGCCTCTCCCGGCGTGCGACGGACGAGATGGCGCCCCCCAGTGCATGCCAGCCCCCCCCAGGCCCAGCCGACATGGCCAAGCACGCTCTGGGCCTGCGAGGTCGCCGAGGCATGCCAGCAGAGAAAACCAGCACTCCTGCCAGTCCAAAGCTGCGAGACATTCCATCGCGCCCCTCATGGCGGAGCTCTCAGGTACCGCCGGGGACGCGAGCATTGCCCAAAACGAGCTGCCCGTCCTTATCGTTGGGTCCGGTACGTAGCAGCCCAATCCCCATGCCGAGTCCCGCCTTTATTGATGTGATTCGCAGGAAGCACTGGTCTCGCACTGGCACAGGGTCTCTTGAAGGTACGGAGCCCCATGCTGTGCCACATGGGCGTCGCTGTCTCGTGTCCGAGCCGTTTGCCTCGCCGTTGCTCTCCGCCGCTGTGGGCGTATGCATGCTTGCTAGTCAACTAGGCAAACGCTGCGCGCCGGGTGTACTGCCAGGCTGCACTAGGTCCACTCGGCGTAGCTGAGTATGCGCTCGCTTGCGTTGCGTAAAGTCGCGCCGATTCTCTTGCTGTCATTGACTCGTCTAGACGCTGACTGGCGACAAAGGCAGGAGTCAAATGCATCGTCTTCGAGAAGCAGCCGTCCCAGGCTCGCGAGCGGGACTGGAACATGGGTCTGCATTGGGGTGCCCCCGTCCTCAAGAGCCTCATGCCAGACGAGTGGTGGCCCCGTGTCCAGTCCCTTCAAGTAGATCCTCACGTGCCTACCAAGGGGGAAGACACCCTCGCCTTTGTGAACGGGAGTACAGGCGAGCCAATGACGGCCTTTACTCTTGGCCCCTTCTACCGTCTGCGGAGGAGTAAACTTCGAGAGTTACTGTCCCAAGGCCTGCATGTCCAGTACAATAAGCAGCTCACCAACATTACCTACAGTGAAGACGGCAAGTCAGTCACAGCTCACTTCTCAGACGGGACGTCCACAAACGGCTCTCTCCTCGTTGGTGCAGACGGAGCTCGCTCTACCACACGTCAACTCCTTCTAGGTCCCGAGAAAGGAGTCGTCAACCCTCTCTCCTATGGCGCAACCTTTATCCACAGCAAGTTCACCTCTGAACAGGCTGTATATCTCCGTTCCTTTCACCCCTTATTCCTTGCAACAGCACATCCCCGTAACCACTTTGGCTTTTTCGGCATGCAAGATGCCGCCGATCCGAACGATCCCTCGACCTGGACCTTTTTCTTCTACATCTCCTGGCACAGTAGTCTCTCAGAGCAAGAAGCCACAAAGCACTGGACAGACGCCCAGCGGTTGGCCCAACAGAAGGAGTTTGCAAAGAACTTTTGCGACCCGTGGAAGAGCGCGTACGAGTGGTGCGCTGACGATGCATCGGCCTGGTATATGGGCATGACGGACTGGGATCCGGGCAGAGAAGGGCATCAGTGGGACAATCACGGTGGGCGCGTGACCCTGGTCGGCGATGCCTGCCATCCTATGACATACCAGCGCGGACAGGGTCTGAATCACTCCATCACCGATGCTGGAAAGCTGCGAGATGTGCTGGTGGCAGTACGAGAGGGCGGGGATACGAAGCCGCTAGTCGACGCATTCGAGCATGAAATGATCAAGCGTGCAGGCGACGAGGTGCGGACCAGCACTGCAAATACCATGATGTTGCATGACTGGGACAAAGTCATGCAGTCGCCCTTCTTCACAAAGGGTATGAAGAAGAACCAAGAATAGATTAGAGTAATTCGTTGAACTGCAGGGAGTGGGCGTACTGTATTCGTCCGGTGGGGACGTTGGCTACATGTAACTGGATCGGGCAAGTTCTTCGCGGAAAAGGATCCAGCGTTAACCGAATGCGTTTACTGCTGGACGCGGGCGTATACGTATAGCTTGTGTTGCTGTGGGGTTCATGACTAGGTCGTGTTCGTCAGCATCGTCGGCTCTACTGGATGATTGATTAGTTGGACTGATGCCGGCAGCTGCTTTATGCACGTTATTTCATTTCAATTAGACGCCGTCACGCCGTGTTTTACCTGGTCCGAGCTTCTCCTACCCCATACTTCCAGACATCCGTACCAAATGCTTAGCATTCTCTTACAACTTCGCGTGATCGTCGTGATCGTGATTCACCAGCACGTATCTGTACCTTGCCTTGCCGTCCTCCATATCCACCACGCTCGGATTGGCCTGCTTCATCGGCCTCTGTTCCACCCATGGCTTGACGCCTTTTTCTGCCGCAAACTGGAGCATTTCCTCAATTTCTTTGGGGCCTCCGATCTGACTTCCTCCGATTTTACAGCCCTTCGCGATCAGAGCAAATGCAGAAATAGCAGGGAGTATGTCTTCAGGCGCACCAACCTGGATGAACTCGCCATTCGTTCGAAGAAGCCTGAGATAGCCAGACAAAGGCATATCTGGCGATGAGACGGTCGAGACGATAAGATCGAGCGTACGACTGTGCTTCCGCTCCCACTTCTCGTCCTCGGACGTCGCGATGTATTCGTCTGCACCCATGGCCCTCGCATCCTCCTCCTTATTTCTCCGCCTCGAAATCGCAACGACCTTTGCACATCCCATTGCCTTTGCAAAGAGCACACCAAAGTGCCCCAGGCCTCCCAAACCCACAATGCCCACCCGCTTCCCGGGTCCAGCGCCATTATTCTTCAGAGGTGCATACACCGTTATCCCACCACACATCATCGGCGCAGCGTCCTCGCTCTTGACCCCGTCGGGAATCTTGATGGCAAAGTGCGCCGGCACCCGCACATAGTCTGCATACCCCCCCATGCTCCAGTACCCGGAATCCGGATACTTTCCATTATACGTCCCCACAAACCCCTTTGGACAATGCTGCTCCATCCCCCTCGCACACTCATCGCAATCCTCCTTCAAACAGCTTGCCGCCTGCGCACCCACGCCCACTCTGTCCCCCAGCGAAAACTTCTGAGCCGAAGCAGACGAGCCGGCGCGAACGACGTGGCCCACGATTTCGTGGCCGACGCAGATGGGGTAGTGGGTTGGGCCCCAGCCGGAGCGCAGGGTGTGGATGTCGGTGCCGCAGATGCCGCAGTGGGAGATTTTGATGTCGATGTCGGTTTCGGCGAAGGTTTTGGGGGTGAAGGGCTGCCAGGAGAGGTTTCCTTTGGCGGCGGTCGAATCGTGGCCGAGCCAGCCGTGGAAGGTTTCTGGGGATGTCATATGGGGGGGTTGTGGGGGTTTGGAGAAGATGCAGAGGCGATTGAGACGAAAGGAAAAGAAAAGACGCTTGGGGATTTACATTTCGATTCAGGCAAGCCCGGTGTCGACATTTTTCTGAGTCGAGTATCGCGCGTGCATTAGCAGAGGTTATCCGAGGCTTGTCGATGCCCCGCTAGATGTGGACCTGCAGTTTTCGTCATGTAAACACCGAGCCTCGGTCCGGATCTTGCTGGTGTTGTAGATGGCTTGTAATGCTCAATCTATCACGATATGAGCATGGTCGATACGATATAACTTGTAAGAGCCTCAAGGGTTGAAGTTGCTCAGTTGTGACATCACGGGTTGGAGGAAGCCGCTAATCTCGGTTGGGCACTAGCCCATCTGCTTCTAGCGCTTTCATCCACACCTTCGCATGCTCCCTCGCGGGAAGAATCCTATAATTCCATTTCAGCTTATTCTGATGACTTCAAAATCGTAGCACTGATACCCCAGTGTGGCTTCATCCGATGTTTGCAGGTCACGGGTCCCGAAATCATTGATTGGGTGCCTGTTACCATCCATGGTAAGCATTGGAGAACTTTTATCAACAGTACTGGACAGGCCACTATTACTCGCTCACTCTAGCCAATGAACCATGGAAGCTCGCTTGATCATACTTGGGTTCTGCCAAAACACTGCTGTCAACTTGGAAAACCTTAGAAGTGCTATGGTATATATTTCGGAGAGGAAATGCACATTCTTGTCTTTTCATAGTTCCTCCACTTACCCAGAATACTCTTTCAAACACAAATCACTACTGAAATATCTCCTCAAACCCCCACAATGGACGCCCTCGTCAAGTACCTCCGAAGCGATTCAACCAAAGCCAAATGACCAAACTCGCTCAGGGGCTCATCATCGCCTTCCCTAGCGAAAACATTTTGTTTCAGATTCTCAAGCTCGACGTTCATCTCCGGAAAAACAAAAACTTTCAAGACTGGGTGAATGCCATCGCTCGGCCTCGCCGCGCACTGGCCCTGCTGCTTTCCACCACCTCTTTCGTCCTGAGCATAATCAGCCTCTATGCTCAGGCAATACTCTCCACCACAACCAAACGAGCATGGCTCTGGAGTTATTGGGTGCCGCTTGTCGCGAACTTGCAGGCTGCTTATGCCCTCTGCAAGCTACTACTCAATCGTCGTCGTTGAAGGCGGACGATTCCAAAGCACGACTATCAAGTTCGACATGGAGGTACAGTTACTTTGTATGTGGACCGGACTGATCTGTGCTAATTTTCTTGAGGACTGCAAGATATGGCGGGTGGTAGATATTGGGAAATTGCATACCCACTGGCCATACTGAGGATGTTGGATCAGGCCATCGGTAGGGTGAACACTCACAGCTTGACCTCTGGAAAGGTCAGGGATGAAGCGGTCATGTATCCATTCTCTGCACAAATTGTACAATAATTCTTCCCACTTGTACATAATACAATACCATGCACTCTCGACTTCATAACTTCTCCATGCACTAAGTAATATGATGAGCTTGCTTATGGAATTTTCTTTATAGATGCCTACTCAAGATGACAATTGTTCTTTCCACCACGAAGAAAATCTGTCCGGGTCGGTATCTCAACGAACTCATCGGTATTTGGTGGGAAGGGGTGGTGGGAATCCGAACCTTGGAAGCGAACGCGAACGCTGGGCTGCCGAAGATTTGGTACGCTATTCCACAATAGAGATAGAACAAAGCTTAGCGACGCTAGCGCAGCACATCTCAAGTCGGTCGGGCTCAACCCCACTCATTTCATCTCATGTTTCTATAGCTCATAAGCCGTGTGTGCGAGAGACGGACTTACATCCCCGACCGCGATGGCAACCGGGGAGCCATCAGAGGGTCGGAATTTGCCAGGCCCAGCCGCCCCGAACTCATACCCTCGTGCTCCCATGCATGAATGGCTGGCCAGACTGTGCGCCACACAGCGGAAGCAGACCCTGATTTGTCGAACCATGCGGAAGTGATATACGATGTTACGCAAGCAGACGCCCTAGTTGAGCATTGGGTTTAGCATTGTCTCGACATGGGGGCCGACGCATTTCAGCCTCCAAGCCGCACCGCTGAGGGGTCAAGAGGGACATCCGGCGCCAGGCAGACTTCGTGGGCCTTACGCGCGTCGTCGACATCTCCTCCTTTCACATACTTTCCATTCATTAGCAGCGGGGTTGTCGCGCATCGTACCACAGGCTGCCTCTGTGACCGCGGACAAGATGGATCCCCTCACCATCATCGGTGGGGTGGCAGCTGCTGCCGGCATTGTTGCAACGATTACGAAAACAATCAAGGGCCTCTCGGATTTGCAGACCAAGTACACCAATGCGGACATGTCGATAAGACAGCTCATGGGCCAATTGATGATCATCAAGGCGTCCCTCATCCACATTCAAGACTGGACCGAGAACCTCCATGGCTCTCCGCGCGAGAGAGATCTAGTAGAAGCTTTCAACATCTCCCTCGACGGGTGTCAAGAGGCAATGGAGGCCATGTGTGACGAAGTCACCAGGCTTGTGCAAGACGCGCTTGCAGGAGACAAGCGCACGATGCGCGCGCGCTATGTTTGGAACGAAGAGACGATGAAAGACCATCAAGGGCGCATCGACTCGCAAGTCCAAGCTCTGCAACTTCTATTATCTGCGGTGCAATGGTAACGAGCCCAGAAAAGCTAAAGCTTTGCTCATTTACTGACAATGAGAAGTACGACTGCGTCCGAACAGACAGCCTTGCTTCGCAAACCCGAGAACCGTCGCATTGTAGAAAAAGTACGAGACGACACCTCCTCTCTCCGCGCAAATTCGGTCCGAAATTTGAACATCAGAACGCAGTCGATCCTCAGTCATGGCAATGAGACGATCGGCAGTACCGAATTTGAGATGGATAACGAGCTGATAAATACGCGGATATACCGTCAAGCAATGGCACGCCAACGAGCAAGAAGTGCGGACGAGAGGCATAGGAGGATGCAAGGCGAACGTACCGTTAGTGCGCCGACTAACAATCCTGGTCTGGCGAGTCCAGATTCTGGGTCTGCAGAATGGTCTGAAGATCATGTGCCACCTCTTGATCCTCGCTTCACGCGAAGGCAGGAAACCAGGGCGCCTGTGGATATGCGACCGAAACCTTACGAGCGTTCTGTAGTCTCCCAGCGGTCAGATGTCACTCGTCAGAATCGACCGCAACTACATATCACACCTGCAATGGACAATCGACTTGCTGCCTTGAACCTGACCCCTCGCCACAGAGTTCAGAAGAAGGCGTCTTTTCTCACATCTCTTTTCAATCCAAGCTCTACCAGCCTTCTCTCTCCCACTTCGCCAAATGCTTCACGAACAATGGGACATCGGAAAGGTCGGCGACGGCATTCAGATACGGATATCCATCTGAGCATCGACTTGGGCTCGAATGAGGGCAGGAATGCACCCCTACTTGTGCAGGCCGCCCAATCGGGATCAGGCACAGAGGTTGAAGAACTACTTGACCAGAGAGTCAATATCGAAGAAAGACATGAAAGAACGAAAAGAACTGCCCTCGCAGTAGCAAGCCACTGTGGCAATGACGGTGTAGTCGACATCTTGTTGCGACATGGGGCCAATTGTAAGACAGTAGATGCCTACGGCATGACTCCGCTGCACCTAGCAGCGGTCAGAGGTCATTACAGGGTCGTGGAATATCTGCTTCGTGAAGACGTCAATGTGGACGCTTCTGGGCCGGATCAAAAGACTGCTTTGCGCCTAGCAGCAGACAATGGTCATTTTGACGTGGTCGAACTGCTTCTAAATAACCGGGCTAAAGTGAACGCCCGAGATGCTAGGAATCTAACTGCGCTGCATTCTGTGGCGAGATCAGGAGACGATGATATCGTGGCTCTTCTCCTGAGCTACAAGGCGGATGTCGAGGCCAAGGACGGCAATTTTCAAGCGGCCATCCATCACGCATCGGAACACGGTCACGACGGAATTGTGGACATATTGCTGACCAAAAAGGCCAACATTGAAGCTGTTGGGAAGGAATCCATGTCTCCACTCACAGCAGCATGCGCCGCGGGTTCAACAGATGTTGTTCGGCTTTTGCTACAGAAAAAGGCTTCAATCAAGCATAAAGGAGACGGAGCCATGACTTGCTTGCACTGGGCGAGCTATAATGGCCACTCTGACGTTGTCGACCTACTTCTGGAAAAGAAAATCACCGTAGATCCTCGGACCGCAGACGGCAGGACTCCACTCCATCTTGCTGTCATGTCGGATAAATTCGCGACTGCCGAATTGCTGTTAAGAAAGGGTGCACACGTCGACGTTCAGTGTGATAAAGGGCTTCGACCGTTGCACTACGCTGCTCAGCGGTCAAATGCAGATCTCCTACAGCTGCTTCTTGGTCATGGAGCATCACTTGAAGCTGAAACAAGAATCGGGCAACGAGCTCTTCATTTCGCCTCTCTTCAGGGAAAACCGACGATTATTGACCTTCTCTTACGTCGAGGAGCGTCCGTTGATGCTAGAGATGGCGCGGGAGATCGTGCTCTGTGTTTGGCGAGCGCTGAGGGCCACGTCGAAGCCGTCAGACTTTTGCTGGATAGCGGCTCAGAGATGCGAACACGATACGCAAGAGGTCCTTCCCACGAAGACTCGCCACTTTGCATTGCCGCCAAGAATGGTCATTTGCCAATCGTTGAAGAGTTTGTTCAAAGAGGAGCATCCGTGCGGCAGCGCGATGAGTCCAACTGGCAGCCGCTGCGCTATGCATCATACTATGCTCATCCAGAAGTGGTGCAATACCTACTCGCCTGCGGAGCATCTGTATCTGGTCTTGACACCCCAGGAAGTTTTGGCTTTAACTTAACCGCGGCTCGAATCGGATTTGCAAAATCACCCGAAATCGACGAATTTAGAAGACAATCAGTATTGATGCTTCTCCATGACGCAGAGGTGCGAGAGCAAGAGAGCGTGAACAACGCGATGCGGCGTAACCCAACAGTTCATTCGCCCCGACAGGCATTCCCTGCCGAGAAATCCGATGACAACGACTGGACTACTGCATATCAACCTACTGTTGAACGGCAAGAACTCCCAAGCTTCCAAAGATCACCTAGGCTGTCGTCACCGACCCAACACGATACAGAAACAGAAACAGAAAGTGAGACTGCGTCCACAACAACACGTACGACGCATACGACTCAAACAGCGGCGACAACGCCCCCACGAGAGGAGACCCCGCCACCCGTATCTCATGCGAGTAGATTCACTCTTGACCCTAACTCTTCAAGTCAGCCTCAATGGAGACCCGTTGTCCCTCCTATTCCACCTTCTGCTCCTAGGGTACCTCATTTTGAGAGCTCAGTGTCTCCAATGCCTTCATCTCTATTCGACAGTGTTAGTCCTATGGCAGCTATATCACCTCTGCCATCTCAATCGATAGAAACGCCGCTCGCTTCATCACCACCTCCACATACGCACTCTGTACCTCAGTCGCCAAACCGGGCTCCGCCTCCGCCGCCTGTCCCGCAGTCAGCTCGTGCAGACTCAATAACAAGCGTCGACTCTCTTTACGCCATGCCTCCGCCCAGTCGACCCGCTCCTCCTCCGCCAACTCGAGCTGCCCCCCATCCCCCAGAAACACCCCCCATCCCTGATCCAAGTGAAGCCATTGTTGTCTGCGACAACTGTAGCTCGAATGGACGTACGGCTACGGACGTGACCTGCTCGGGTTGTCGTCAGGCGCTCTACATGTACCATCATATCATGAACACAGACTATACTTCTAGTACGCCTGCAGTCGACAACTTCATGGACTATCAGTTACCGGCCATGCCGACGGTCCGGCAGCCTGTGTTTGAGCTGGCTTAATACACTATTGTGGTTGTTTTGGAAGAAGGTTACGAATTTTATATGTAGAATGTTGGTGTTGTGGAGGTGTGTTGTAAGGCATGTTTGGCGGCTACTTATAATAATGTTAAGGGTAGAATATCTGTAAGCCACGTTCGTCTACTGCACTAAGAGCTGAAGCTAGGATAAGGCGCTATGCGGAGGCTCGATTTACGCTGAAGAGAATTATGAGTCGGCGTTAATGGGTTTATGCTCTCAGATGATCGGTCATATTTTGAGTGTACGTTACCAGTAGGACCCTAATATGCGTGTGACTGCGGTCACTTTCACGCAAATATGGGCACAGCACTTCCAAACCTCTTTTAGATAGGTGCATTTACCATATTATTGGATTATCCACAGTTGTGTTGTGTCATCTTGTTTGGGAACTTTAGGGGCTTAAAACATCCCTTGCTCTCACTACAGGCGTTCATGTAAGTCCTGATTAGCAAATCATGCGCTCCAATAACACGATCCTGGCAGTCGATACATAACCTCGTCGATGATGCGGCCCAACTCCCACGCACATCCCTTCTTCCTCCTGCGAATTTGTCAGCAAAGCCATGTACGAAGCGTTCTGTCACACCTACCGCAACTCAAATTCAATCCCGTTGCCTGTAAAGACTGCATGAATATCCTTCATAGCATCTGCGTCCAACAAATCAGCCACCTGCACCTCCGCAACCACCTTTTCTAGCGACGGATACCCCCCAACATCCACTCCAATATCCCTCAACATCCGACAAACGCCGTATGCGTATCCTGCGAAAACTCATCCGTCGACCGAATCCACAGCATCCTCAATCCCACCGGAAACTGCACCACCCCTGTCGCCGACCCCCAACAACACCGCACAACCCCTGATCCACCATCTCGCGCACCGCACTCAGCCGCAACAACTTCCGCATCGTAGACCGATACCCAATCGCCTCATACTTGTCCGCCCGCGCCACGCGCTCATCCCACATCTCCAGCCTCCGAAACCGCGGATTCCGCAGCGCCTGCTGGAACTGCCATATAATGCTACGATGCATGTGCGCTCCGAACGGTTTCTTACGGGACCCGATGAACGCGAGCGACTCCAGATGCAGCGCCGCGCTGCGCGCTATCCAGCCTAAGGTATGAAGATCTGCTGGCGGGACCGCGTGGCGGAAGGACAGGTGTTTGACGGGGCAGTCTAGTATGCGCGCCCAGACGCTGGCGAAGAAGTAAAAGGGCGCGGTGCCGGAGGGCATGAGCAGCGTGCCGCCGGTGTAGGTCATGGTGGAGATGGCGGGGAGCTGGAAGGCGGGCCAGAGGTCGACGAGAGGGAGGCCGGAGATGTCGGCGGAGAGGTGGGTGAGGGATTGGAAGGGGGGGGAGCCGTGAGGGGAGCTGTGGGGGGAGAGGGGCGACATGAGGAGGAGCCAGGGGCGGTCGTTGTAGGGGCGGTGTTTGGTGGGGATGATGCTGCAGGGGTGTTTGGCGGAGCAGACGTCGAGGTGGGTGAGGTTGGGGAGGAGGTGTGGGAGCCATTGGAAGCAGGGTTTGAAGGAGGCGATGAGGTGGGTGTTGTGGGTTTCGATGGTTTGGACGAAGTTGGGGTAGGGGATGCTGGGGACGATGTCTGTGAGGGGGGAGCGTTTTGCGTCAAGGTTTTGGACGTATCGGCCGTGTGAGGGTTGAGTCATGAAGGCTCGTATGAGCTTTGCATTGATGCCTTTGGGTCCGCCATGGATGTTTGAGTAGAGTTGTGGGAGGATGATACGACGGAACTGCTTCGAGACGAGGGAGAGTCGAGCGAAGATTGCAACCAGCTTGCGGTGATTTCTCGACCCGGACATGGCATAGAAGATGATCATATCGATCAACTCATCTGGTAGGTACACCATGGTCCGAAAGCGGCCGGCTACGTTTGCGGAAGTGGGCGGTGAAGTGGCCTCGTGATTTGGGCGAGTATTCGGGTGCTTTTCATGTTGTGGCCAGAAGAACCTTTCTTGCGTAAGATCAGTGAATATTCGCAACTAAATGAAGGCCAAATGCTACTTTGCGCCTGGGCTTTCACTGCTTTCGATAGAATTACGTCATCTACAAAAGACGAACTGCATTCTAACAAGTCTCGGATATTTCGCACGCTGACTGTTCGATCATTTTTGGCAATGGAACCTTTCTCTCATTTGTGCTCTTGCAAGCGAGGTGGTAACGGCTTCAGCAAGAAGTCGTGGTGTGATGCTAGTTTAACTTTGACCCCGAGTAGAGCTCTGGAAATGTGTTTGCGGCCCATTTTTGTGCGACATCAAAAAGAAATAAGCGAGCGTACGAGCAACATAAGAATATATTCTGTTGCGAGTGCGGACACGGCACATCATGGTAGAGTACCAGCCTGACCAGGACAAGTCGAAGTTCGCACCAAGCGCAAAAATGTTGAGCTATAGGGTACCATGGTTGAAACGACCAACTAAGTTATAAGAGCCGCGCTTGATTGCAAGGTGAGCGCCGAGTTCAACAGTATAAAGCGACCGTCCCCTCCTTCATCCCACTTCCTCACCTCGTTTTGATCCCAGCCGGCATGGACGAGCTAATGGAAGAAATTGTGAATGCAATCTTCGATACACTAATAGGCACACCGTTAGAGGATGGTGAGAGAGGACAGCATACTCTATCCGTCATATGCCGGGTTTCCAAAACATGGTATCGAATTGCGATGCCACTTTTATACAGAGACGTTAGTGTACATTTTCACCACCCCGAGCTCACAAGGACAAACAGTCTCCTCTTGCTTCGTTCATTACTGGAGAATCCCGGTCTGGCGGCAATTACCAAGACACTACGAGCGAGTGGTCCAGGCTGCTGCTTGGACCGGAGCAGCCGTAACGAAATTAGGTCGGAAGCCCTCTGTCAGTACAGAATCATTCAATTAGTTTCCCGGCTGCCAAATCTCACCTACATGGACTTTCGGGACTATGCTTTGGGTTATGAACCTAGCTTTGTTCTACCACGGCTTTCTGGATCAAGTCTTCTATGGCGCATGGCCTTGCAACCTCCTTTTCAGAATACGCATCCGGTTTTGGTGATGCTTACCTGCCTAGACAAAACGTTGACCCCATCCAATTTCCCGCTTTTGTGATGTTTTCCTTCGGCCATTTTTCTCTTCTCTTGGGAACATAGTATTGACAAAATGCTGCTGTGGTTTAAGTCAACATTCCATTTGAAGCAGTGGGCAACATAAACCCAATTATCAATCTTCCAAAATTGGAAACTCTCAATATTCATCTTCGCCGCATCACCGAATCCCCCGGGCTTGTGACCATTGTACCATCACTCGTTAACACATCATCTGTCAAGAATCTCACCATTGACGACCAAGACCTACTTCCCACAAGTCTTCGTTTCGCCTATGACATATATAAAACAATTTTGCCCGCATTTTCGAAATCATTCAAGGCACTTGAACATGTACAAATTGTCTTTGGTCGGAAGTTCTACGATATGTCCAAGCGGTATCAAGTAACACAAAACGCTTGGGAGAAGCATTACCGCAATGGCAGCTTGAAAAGGCTCACCTTGGAGTGCTATGATAGCTTCCGGGCTTTCACAGATTTGGGCTTGTCGTGTACAGATGCACTCAGTTTCAGTACATCACGTCTTGAGCATCTCCGGCTGGAAATAGCATACTTGATGACACCAGGTCTTCAATTAGATCTGAACCGTCTTCCCGAGACTGTGCGCTCTCTCACACTGCTATGCCCTCCGGAAGCAGATGGAAAATGTCACACCTGTCTACATCGCCCTCTTCAGGTCTTCCTGTACCAGAGGTTTCTCCAAGGCTTGTCCCGAGATGATATGCGATGGGTTAGGAGCTACCCTCAGCTACGAAACATCACATTGGAAACGGAGAACCCGCCGTGGCAGGGAACAACGGGAAGTGTATTTGCTCGCGTGGAAGCACAAATTTCACTCAGAGGTATTCAGCTTCGACATCAGATCAAGTGAGTGGCAAGCCCCTGTGACTGTGTGAGCTCTTTGAACAAATGCTGACAACTGGCTGTGATCTCAGGAACAGTTCTAGTATCATTATCGACTTCGGGTTTTTCGAACCCGTGAGAGCACTGAATCATAATGATCATGTGGATGGGTACCAGTGTCCCTTGTACAGAGCTGTGCATGGATCAGTGTCTGCCAAGAGCTAATATATGGATATCTGTCCTATTCATCCGCATACACCGCTGCGCCTCCGCAGCACTGCCTGTCAGAAGTTTTCGACCCCTAAGGGTTTGCACTTCACTTCGCGCACTTTTCATTGGGGGTGTCACCCCCCTGTCATCTACAAGGCACCAGACCCTGCAATGGCGGTAGGGCTTAAGGCGCGGAAGGTTCTTTGTGGTCAGCTTTAGCTTAAATTGTCGGTGTCAGAAGGCTACTCTGACTGCCCGGCGCGTCCCTCATGCCCTCAGGGAGGCTATCATGGCCCTCAAAGGCCTCAGGGGGTTAAATTAATCCATTCCATTCCAGTCCAATCCAATCCATCCGTATATTGTAGAGTCCGCCAAGTTAAAATGTGTAAGCCTTAGTGCTGTACGTAGTCACGTGCCTCTTCCGGGGTATATAACCTCGCTCGGACCCAACATCCGAACCTAAGTCAACTCTTCAATCAACTCAGCTAATACTGCCTTTTCACAGGCTTACAAAATGTATGTCAAGGATACGTATGCTTGGTTGGTATAAGTGGGCCTTAAAAACAGCTGTTGGGAAGAGAGAGGCAAATAGCCAGTTTGGAACCGTCACGGAACTGTAGGTAATATTGAGTTGACTGATTGATTGAATGAGAGATAGAATCGAGCAGCAGCTATATATACCCATCGCGAGGTCACGTGAGGTACCCAACAACAGCGGTCTCACCAGTTGTAGCGTTGAGCTACGCGGATGGACAAGGATACTCAAGGAACATTACTAACGTCCATCCACTCGTAACGGAACAACCGCCGTAACGGAACATACTATAGGTACTTCGATTTTGAAGCCACAGAACTTCTCCACGCATCTTCAATTTTACTATGTGCACCTTAGATTACATACTTAGACTATTTCTGAAGCGCTATAATTCTACTTAAATAAAAATTACGCTTGCGTAGACGCCTTACTACAAAATTCGTAGAGTGTTATTTTAAACAAAAACGAGCTTTATACGCCAGAAGGCCGTCACTACGCTTGCATTACTATCGCAACCCCGTAGGCATCTCTATCGGAGCTAGAGAATCTAATAGTACTACTAAAAAGTAATAATTAGCCGTAAGGCTGCGAGGTGCGCTCAATATATGTGGTACTTCAGATCGGAACGGTTGCCAATTTTAGCTAGCGCAAAACAGTGACATAATCGTAATATAGAGTTATGGCTATGAGGCCTATGGCTACCGGTATGCAAAGTCTAGGAAGCGGGCCGACTAAAGCTCCGCAGCCCTGTGATCAAACTCGGTTTTCTCCCTGGTGGCCGGTCAACCAGCCCACCTCTTGTAGATTCGCCACTTCACAAGGTCAGGGCAGGAACGGGTCGGCCATCTTCTTGTCACCAGTGGCAATCTCGAATAACCTTAAATCTTTATCTCGTACAAGCTTCGCTTGTCATGCATTTTATCATATTGTAGAGAGCTTACAAACACGCCTGCATTTCGTACTCTACAGTAGTGGTACATATTGATTACGTCAAGTTTTACATCGTTATCTAATAAAACAGCCTTCTCTAGAAGGAGAGGGATTTCTAAGCTAGCTTTAGAGATAGGTTTTCGACCCTCCACGCTTGTAAAGCTTCAAGAGACGATATAGTGTGTGGATGCTCTTGTCCCAAAACCCGTAGCCGTAGCTGGCAGCATTTTTCGAGTAATGGAATAGCCTTATCGTAAATACCTTGTCCCTTGAGAGTGAATGCTAGGTTGTTCATGCTGATCAGCGTATCAGGATGCTCGTCGCCAAGCACCCTCGAGCTCGTCTCCATCACCTGCACCTCCAGCAGCTCCGCTTCCCTCCACCGGCCCTGATTCCTGTACGTCGAGGCCAGGTTCGCGATGCTGGTCAGCGTGGAGGGATGCTCGCCACCAAGCACCCTCGAGCTCGTCTCCATCACCTGCACCTCCAGCTGCTCCGCTTCCGTCCACCGGCCCTGATTCCTGTACGTCGAGGCCAGGTTCGCGATGCTGGTCAGCGTG
>ML996322.1:0-41109 GCA_010093805.1 Polyplosphaeria fusca | reverse complement strand
TGGCGACCCTGCATGAATTTGCCCGCGACAGCACGCTAAAGGCTGGCGACGACTTCGGAGCAGTAGAGAGATGTTTAGAGCCTTATAGAGAGGCATTTCTGTGAAAATTAGGGCGATAAAGGCAATGCGTTAGCGTTATAGGAAGAGAAGCTTGTAGAGCCACGAAATAAGACGCTGTATGAACTGGGCTTGGCGACGACAACGCGCACGTTATTTTTGGTGAAGAGTATATCGTAGACATTTAAGATTAGCTACAGCTCGCTATTCCTCCAGAATAACCATTATACACGCTGTACGGACGATTGTCAAGCTCGCTGAAGTCAAAGTACCCCTCATTTGGCTCTCCACGAGGGGTGGCTCGCGTTGCAGGGATGCACGTTAGCTTATGGTCATTTAGACAGAAAGTCTTCTACATCTCGGTCGCTGAAGAAAACGCACGGGCACAATAAAAAAAAAAAGCCAGATGTTGAGAAGCAAAGGCAGAAGACATGAATGATTCTGATTGAAGGGGCGGGGTACTTCAGACCGTTACTCTCATAATGATGACCAGAACGCCCGGAGCCATGGACGTCCATTCCTAAATCCTTCGAGACATTACCTTAAAACATATCTGACTTGCATGTGCAGATTCGATAATCGCGTTATCAAGACGCCTGTGCTTGTCTGATAGGTACGAAACTCCACATGCGTCCCGGTGAACCGACCATTAGACGCCAAAGACAGTTGAACCACAGAGATTGCTTTGACCATGCTGCTCATTCAAAAACAGAGGTTGGCAAGGCCATTAAGGCGCCCATCACACTCAAACCACCAAATACCGCGCCTGTCGCAACAGCCGCCGCGTAGGACAGGACCGTCTTGGCCTTCTTCCTCGGAGGCTGTGCAGCGGGCTCCTCAACTGGTTCAGAGACGACTGCGGCCTCTGTCGTATCGACTGTGGGTTCTGTCAATTCCTCGATGCTCTCCTCTGGCATCTCGTCGAGAACTTCTGCTTTCCGCTTGAGACTCTTCATAGAGGAAGGAGTCGGCGGCTGTTCGGGTTCATTCTCAACAATCTCCGGGATGGAGACTTTGGTCCTGCGCACGGGCGGCGCTGGGCTATCGTTGATATTCTCCACGGGTGTATTGGGGGTAAAAGCGCTCGGTGGAGCGGGGAAGTTATTGATCTTTGGGGATTCTGAAAGCTTTGATTGCTGCACGGATGGAGTAAAAAAGTGCTGTCGCACTGGAGCGAATTTGGGAGCAGTTGAGAGGGGTGGCGGCGCATGCACATGCATGAACGATTCGGGGGTAAGGTCCGAATCAGCAGGTGGGCCGAACATTGCATCTGAATATTCTCCCCACCAGTTGCCGGGTTCCCGACTATATGCGTGGCTGTTGTTTGCGAACCCGGAGAAGCCCCACTCGATCGGTTTTGGTGCAGACGGACGAGGAGGTAGAGGGGGTCCTGCCAGTCCATGCCAGTGCTCAACTGGGTCGAGCAAAGGGTATACAGGCTCACCGGAATATGGCAGTTGTTTGGCGGAATTCATTGTGGGAATATTTGTGTGATGTCCTGCGTTTGGAAGATCTTTTGCGGGTGAAGGAAGAGGTGCAAATTGTGATGGTGGAGCCAGAGAATAGGATGGCCGAGCCAGAGGGGTATCGTTCTTTTGGTTGGCGGCCTCGACCATGACATTCATCTTAGAACGGGAAATTGCCTCAGAGTCTTTCTTCGTAGCAGGCTCCTCGGCTCGATCCTTCACAGGCGTGAAAGCGGCAGTCTTGCCGATAAAATTGTCTTCAATGCTCTCGTGCGAATCCTGCGAATCGGCACTGGAGACGACATCTGATTCGTCCTCGCTATGCTCGCTCTCATCGTCCGAATCAATGTCGACAGCGCTATCGACTTCGGCGGACAAAAGAGACAGTAAGTCCTCCTCGTCGTCGTCATCCATGTCTACGGGAGAATTCTCGTCATCAGAGAGATTTTCGTGCTCGGTATGGGCGAGCTGGCTGGTTGGAGGCTCGTCGAGAACAGCTCCCGGGCTGGGCGAGAGCGACATATTATCATGCGGCATCGCGAGTACCGCTGTCTGTGGATCTTCAAAGTCGTCGACGTTGACGGGATTGGACTGACAGCCGTAGCGGGGGGCTCGTGAGAGTGGAAAGACGAGGGTGTCGTCGATGTCGTCCTCGTCGGAGGAAGAGGCGGACGGCACACTGAAGCCGCGACGCAGGACGGGAGGAGGAGCAGGAGCAGGAGAAGAGGCAGGCTTGGCCTCGACGCGGAATGTCTTTGCAATGAATGTCTCTGCTTCAGATTGATCAGCGGGAACCCCGCATGACGAGGAAGCCAGAATCGACTCACCCTGGTCGCGGACGACGTTGACGCCAAACTGCACAGAGTCTCCGCTGTTCAGCTTGTGATCCTTGTTGTAATCGAGGTGTTTGCCGTTGAGTAGAGTACCGTGCATAGAGCCAACGTCCTTGATGAATATGGAGGGCACGCCCTGGAGGGTGTTCATGGAGATGCGAGCGTGCTCGCGGGAGATGACGGGGCTGTCGATGTAGGCGTTGTCTGGGCCGGGCAACAGCTTCTTCTGTGCGTTCTTGGAGCTGCGGCCTACAGGAACGGTGCTGCCAGGTGTGAGAAGGATCTTGCGTTCACCAAAGTCGTCTAAGCCGTTGAGAGAGGTAAGGGTGAGCTCGATGGGAGCTGTTGAGTAGCCGTTAGAGGGCAGCCGGACCAGGCCAACAATATACTTGCCTTCAGATGTAGGGGCAGCCATGAGGTGTTGAGTCGACTGAGAGGATGAGGGAGAGGGGGGGGGGACGTGGTTGGGAGCGAGTAGTCGACCGAGTGAAACGTAGCAGGCGGGGCCCAGCTTGCGGGTCAGCCGTGGGTGGTTGTTGGTTGGGCTGGTGACAAGGTACGGCAAAGTCAGAGAAGAGAAGAGGGAGGGAAGGAAGGAAAAGTGGAAACAGGCTGCGGGCACGTCGACGAGTCTTATGGGCGGGGCAGATAGGCAGAGAGGCAGTAGAGAGGGCAGGCACGGCACTCTCATCACGGTCATCACTCGCAGCTGCCTGCGGGGCCCGTGCCTGCCCGCGCTGCCCTTTATCGCCTTATCGTGAACGCTAGCGGGGCTTGGCGGTCGGCGCACCCCACTCCACCGTCTCCACCGCGGTTTTTCGGTTTTTGGCCTCGAAGCTCCTGCAACACAGGCAGCAGCACCAGCAGCACCAGCAGCAGCACACAGAGCAACAGACGCCAACTCGGGCCATGACTCACCACCCAGCCAACAATTCGCACACATCCCACTCGATTTTCGCCTGAATGGCCCCCGACGACGTCAAGGACCAGCTGGTCGACACCGTTCCCACGCGCATCAGAAACATCCAGTTCGGCGTCTCCTCCAAGCAGGACATTGTGCGCCATGCCGTCATCGAGGTCTCCGACCGCAACGTGCTCGAAGATGCCAACGTCAACGTCAAGGGCGGCAACCGCGCCTTCACCCCAAACGGGCCCATGGACCGCCGCATGGGCACCGCGAGCAGATTCGACCACGACGCCTGCCAGACGTGCAAAGAAGGCGTCTTCGAGTGCCCGGGCCACTTTGGGCAGATCAAGCTGGCCCTCCCCGCCTTTCACATTGGCTATATGAAGCACATTGTCGACGTGCTGCACTGCATATGCAAGGACTGTGGCAAAGTGCTGCTGGACAAAAGCGAGAAAGGCAGCTTTCTGCGCAGCTTTGGCCGCCCGGGCTTGGACAGCCTGCAGCGCGCCAGCCTGGCCAAGAAGGTCGTCGCCGAGTGCCGCAAGAAGAAGCTGTGCGTTTACTGCCACACCGTCAACGGCAGCGTGCGAAAGGTGCCTGGCCATCCCCTCAAAATTATCCACAACCGCTATGACGCATACAATCGATCGACGGCGAAGAACAAGCAGCCCCCGCCGGGTAAGCGCACATTTGACGAGTCGTGGACCGCGGCCAAGACCATGCAGCCTGAGATCGAAAAGCACCTCAAAAAGGCCGTCGACGACATGCACCCCCTGAAAGTTTTGGAACTCTTCACCAAAATCGACGACCACGACTGCGACCTGCTGGGCATGATCCCCGCCAAGTCTCGTCCCGAGATGCTGATATGGCAGTATATCCCGGTGCCGCCCGTCGCCGTCCGTCCGTCGGTGCAGCAGGAGTCGGGCGTGACCATGGATGACCTGACCAACAAGATCGGCGACATTGTCCATGTCAGCGGTGTTCTCCGTGCGGGCCTCGAGAAGGGCTTTCCCGTGCAGGTGCTAATGGAGCAATGGGACTTTTTGCAGCTCCAGGTCGCCATGTACATTAATAGCGAGACGCCTGGCCTGAGGGCACAAGGTCTGGCTCCGGGGATGCGCGGCTTCTGCCAGCGTCTGAAAGGCAAGCAGGGACGCTTCCGGCAGAACCTCTCTGGCAAGCGTGTCGACTTCTCAGGCCGAACCGTCATCGGCCCCGACCCAAACCTAGGAATCGACGAAGTGGCTGTACCGGAGCGCGTCGCGAAGAACATGACATATCCAGAGAAAGTCACGAGGTACAACATCGAAAAGATGCGGAGGCTCGTCCGCACCGGTTCTCTCAAACACCCTGGAGCCAACACCCTCACCAAGCAGTCGACCGGGAAGAAGATATCGCTCCAGGTCCTGTCCAGGCCTGGGAAGAGCCAGGGTCTGATCAAGCATGCGAAAGAGTTGGCGATAGGCGATGTTGTGGAGCGACACCTCGAGGACGGCGACATCGTCCTCTTCAACCGCCAGCCATCGCTCCACAAGTTGTCCATCCTGAGCCATCGAGCCAAGATCCGACCTTGGAGGACTTTCCGACTTAACGAATGCGTCTGCAATCCATACAATGCAGATTTTGACGGTGACGAGATGAACTTGCACGTCCCGCAGACCGAAGAGGCCCGCACCGAGGCTATTGAGCTCATGGGTGTAAAGTACAACTTGGCAACGCCGAAAAACGGCACGCCCATCATCGCCGCTATTCAGGATTTCATCACAGCAGCCTACCTTTTGAGCAACAAGAGCAATTTTTTCACCCGCCCAATGTTCAGTCAGATCTGCTCGTACATGTTCAACGCCGACGCCGCGCTGGACCCAGACACTGGCGAGATGTTGCCAGTAGAGATCCCGCCTCCGACTGTGCTGAAACCGCAGGCTTTGTGGACCGGCAAACAAGTATTTAACGTTCTGTTGAGGCCCAACAAGAAGTCCAGGGTTCTGGTCAATCTTGAAGCTGCGGGGAAACAGTTCAAACGCACGCCCCACGAGGCCAACGATCTCAACATTGATGACGCTTACCTTGTCATTCGCAACTCTGAAGTCATGTGTGGCGTTATGGACAAAGCCACAGTGGGCGACGGCAAGAAAGATTCGGTATTCTATGTGCTCATGCGCGACTTCGGACCCGACCATGCCGTCCAGGGAATGAATCGCGTCGCCAAGCTTTCGGCCCGCTGGCTCACCAACAATGGCTTCTCTATTGGTATCAGCGACGTCACACCTGGCCAGAAGCTGAGGTCTCGGAAAGACGCGCTCGTCCACGAAGCGTACGCAAAATGTGACCAATTGATCGAGGCTTACAAGGCAGGCAAGCTGGAACGAGACTCGGGCTGTGACCAAGAGCAAACCATGGAGAACAGGATTGGCGGCATCCTGTCCGACGTTCGTGCAGCAGCAGGCGCCATATGCTTTGATGAGCTTAGCAAATGGAACGCGCCCTTGCTCATGGCCAAGTGTGGTTCGAAGGGCTCGAATATCAACGTGTCTCAGATGGTTGCCTCTGTTGGGCAGCAGATGATTGGCGGTGCTCGCGTAGCAGATGGATTCCAGGACAGGAGTCTGCCACACTTTCCTAAATATGCGCGCCAACCTCATTCAAAGGGCTTCGTGGAGAATAGTTTCTGGTCGGGACTGTTGCCGACCGAGTTCATCTTCCACGCCATGAGCGGCCGTGAAGGTCTGGTAGACACCGCAGTCAAGACCGCCGAGACTGGATACATGAGTCGAAGACTGATGAAGTCGCTGGAAGATATGTCGGCGCAGTACGATGATACAGTGCGCAATTCATCTGGAGGCCTCATACAGTTCCAATACGGAGATGACAACTTGGACCCAGCAGACATGGAGGGCAAAGCGAAGCCCGTCAATTTTGACCGAACCTTCTCACACGCCGTCGCCTCGACGTGGAACAACGCCGAAGCAACGCTTCTCCCGAAAGTGGTCATGGAGCACACAATCTCGAAATTGAACGCCGAGCGCAGCAAGCACACTCGATTTAGAATGGATGGCGTGACGCAATTAGATTATTATGACTCGACCGATCTCAACATTGACCAGAAGGAATCGATCCGCGACTTCCTCAACACAGTGGAAGGTTACATCTCCGACAAGGCCAAACAGCTCGAGACGACGCTGCTCTGGCGGGGGATGTCTGCACCTAACAAACGTAAGCATTTTGGCGCGAAAGATGCAGAGAAATTCAACGCATTTGC
Source organism: Polyplosphaeria fusca (assembly GCA_010093805.1). NCBI lineage: Eukaryota > Fungi > Ascomycota > Dothideomycetes > Pleosporales > Tetraplosphaeriaceae > Polyplosphaeria > Polyplosphaeria fusca. Next base: position 34,587 of record ML996322.1, on the reverse strand, counting down.
CGACGGCATTGCCAAGATTTCACAGTCCGCTTTGGACACCTTCATTGCGCTTTGTCTGGAAAAATACCATCGGTCCAAAGTCCAGCCGGGTCATGCTGTTGGTGCTATTGGGGCGCAGTCGATTGGTGAGCCTGGGACACAGATGACGTTGAAAACCTTTCATTTTGCAGGTGTGGCAGGAATGTCCATCACGCAGGGTGTGCCTCGAATTAAGGAGATCATCAACGCCTCCAATTCAATCTCCACGCCCGTCATTACGTGTGACTTGGATGTAAAAGACAGCGGATCTGTTGCTCGCCACATGAAAGGCCGCATAGAGAAGACGTATCTTCGAGATGTGGTTGACTACATTGAGGACGTCTGGTACCCAGACGGCGCTTATGTCAACATGCGTCTCGACTGGAACATTATAAAGAGACTATCCATCACCGTTAACGCCTGGGAGATAGGAAATGCCATCAATCGGCACAAACCGCTGAAATGGGGCACTCGCGGCACCGAGATCAAGTGTGGCATGAACTGTATTCGTGTCTCGGTCCCTGACCTGTCCGCATCCCCGAGGAAGATTGCGGCCAAGAGCCTGAAGGCGCAGAAGGAGTTCTTCGAACGTGTCCAACAGGTCAAGACGCTCATCGGGGACGTAGTCATTGCAGGACTTCAAGGCTGCCATCGTGCCATAATCAAGAAATCCGACACAAAAAACGCAGAGGGTCAGTTTGACCATCAACTCCTAGTTGAAGGCTACGGTCTCAGGGACTGCATGAACATCCCTGGCATCAAATGGCAGTCCACCAAGTCCAATCACGTCATGGAAACGCACAAGGTGCTTGGCATCGAAGCCGCACGCACAACCATCATCAACGAGATCAACTCGGTCATGGGCTCCATGGACATTGATCCGCGCCACATGCAGCTCTTGGCCGACGTCATGACTGTCAAGGGCGAAGTCTTTGGCATCACGCGTTTCGGACTTCAGAAGACGAGAGACTCTGTTCTGCAGCTGGCCTCATTCGAGAAGACGCCTGACCATCTCTTCGAAGCCGCGGCCAAGGGAAAGATTGACGATATAAAGGGCGTCTCCGAGTGCATCATCATGGGCAAGCCAGTGAATCTGGGCACGGGCGCCATGCGTGTGATTCGGCCGATGAACTTTGGGCCGGGAGATATTGGACCGAAGAAGACCATGTTTGAGGAGGCGTGGGCGGCTTTGTGATTTTGCGAATACCCACTGCTTTGACACAAGCGTTCCGGCAAGGAAAAAAACACTGGAGTTTTTGATAAGGACCTGCATTGGACAGGGGCATAGCGATGGGGTTTGCCTTTTGGCACAAGCATTGGATGCGCAAGTTTAATAATTCGAATGTAAGATACGGATGAAGCGTCAATGCCATTTCGCGCCTGAAGGCCCGAGATGTTGCCCGAGATGCCAGTCTTTGCTTGACCGCCTGTGTGACAATGCATATATAAGGCGTTGAGCATCTCATGCTCCCGATTCCCAATATACTTTTCGCCCTCAGCCAACCGTGCACGCAACGCGTCAGCAATCCCGACTCAACATTCTTCATCTCCGAATCCAGTCCATGGGCACTGTGATGCTCAGCGTTCCACTTGCACGGCTCCATCCAACCGTCTCTCACTTGTTGGGCACGGGATCGGTGGTCCTGGTGTCATGCCCGACCATGGTATCAATACTATCCTAGCGCAGGATGACATACGATGGTGTACCTTTACTTGCACTAAAAGCTTGCTGCTTATTGGGCGAGGTAGATGTCACGGGTAGTGAGCCAAAATTTCTTCCAATGTGGCAATAGACGTCGGGTATCGAGAAAGCGTGTGAACTGTGCATCAAGCCGAACCAGCAGCACATTACCAACGGAGAGTCGCGTTCCAATACAAAAGATAATACAAGATGTAAGTTAACGTTAGCGGAGATCCCAAAATTGTTTATAAATATTCGATACTAGTACATGCCAACCCCATACACTTCGATTACCCCTCCACGCTTGCGTTTACCATGTAAATAGCATCAGATTCGGATTCAGCACGATGGGCAATGCGAAATGGCAGAAAAGGATTGTCGCCACGGGCCAAATAGGGGTGAAGAAGTCAATGCGCCAAACATACGGCACCATGGTCGCCATGATAATCACACCCACCGCCGTGACAATGCAGAACAAAAAGCTCCACTTGAACCTCCTCAAAACGCGCGGTATCTCCTCGAAGAACGTAACGTGCTCGGCCTCCTTCGCCGTAGCACCCCAGATCATCGGGATATTGAACATGTGGCAAAGCAAAGCCTGCGACACGTGCAACGACACCCCGCCCAAAAAAACCACGAGCAACGGCACCCACTTGAAATTCTCGGCGAGCGCGCCGACCAGCGTCGCCTCGCCGATGCGGTAGCGCAGCAAAGCGAGCGCGACATTGCCAAACGCCGTGAAAACCACGACGATGGCGAAGTAGACTTTGAATGAATCGATGTAGTAGTGGTCCAACATGCCGTTGAACCACCCAATCAGGAAGTAATTGCTCATAGTGAGCAGCCAGGCCGATCCTAGCGCGTAGTAGGTGCCGACGTAGGCCATGATAGTGAATTTGGACGGCAGCGGCATCGACGAGCCCAAGAAGGTGCGGAAGAGCTTTGTAAAGGGCCCGCGGGTGGGCCAGCGGTGCACCGGGTGGAAGATCAGCTCGTTGCAGCCGTATGCGTATTTTTCCCAGCGCGCGAGCTCGTCATAGACGGTGAGGGACACGCCCTCTTTATATTCGTTGTTTTTGTAGGCTCCGAGGCGCACGACGGAGCCGCTGGTCTGTAGACGTAGCGCCATATCAAAGTCCTCGGAGACGGTGTCTTCGGACCAGTATTTGTCAATGTTGTCGTGTTTGCATGTGAAGGCTATGTCTTGCATTGCGGACCAGCGCATGATGGCGTTGTGGCCGACGAAGGGGGCGACGTCGCCGTTGGCGACGGAGTAGCGGATCTGAGTGTAGATCAGGTTGGTGAAGAATGTGATGCCCTTTTCGAAGAAGCTGTCGGTGACGTTCATGACGCCGGAGGCGTATTGGATGATGGCGACCTCGGGTGAGGCTTCCATTTCACTGACGGCTTCGAGGAAACAGTCTATTGGGACACGGGTATCAGAGTCAATGAGGAGAATATAGTCACCGACACGGATATTGCCGTCAGCCCATGTCTCCCCATTGCGTTCGTCAAGCACCTCTCGCAGTGCCTCAGCGTATGCCTTGTTTTCATCTTGCTGGTTCCAGTTTAAGGGGCGCTCAATCTCGGCAAGCTTTGTTTCGACAGCAATGCTCGTCCCCAAGGCGTAGTTCATGTTGGAGGCCTTCTTGAACTTGCCACGACGGTTGTGCAAGACCTCCCCCGCCGCCGGGGCGAGATTGTGTTTCGGACGGGCGACCCATCCAATGTTGTTTTCGTCGTAGAAATCTTGTCGTTCGAGCGCTTCTTCGGGGGAGATCAATTGCATGCCATCGTCGTTGACGAAGATATTAGCTGTGCCCCCCTGCAGCTCATACGTCGAGATGGCAGCCTTGACGGATCGAATTGTAGGTTCTATGACGGAACGCAGACCTTCCTTGTAAACAGGCATCTGGATCGTAACGTGTGGCAGTCCGCCATCTCGATCGCGACGGATGCGGCGGGGGGATATCCCGGAGTAGTACTTTGTGTTCCTGTTCATTTGGCCAATGGGCCCGAAGACTTGGGTGATGTTGCCGACTAATGCTTGAAAAAAGAACTTGGTCAGTCAGCGGATGAAGCACCGGTTTCAAGGACGGCCTACCAAAGCAAGCCACAGCTGAGGGATGATGCAGAGGGTGAAAACGACACGCATGAAGGATTTGTCGACGAAAATTTCGATTGCAACGTTCCTCCACCCTCCTCCCATGGCGCCGAGAGCGAGAATGAGAGTTGCTGCGCACGTCAATGCCTGGAAGAGCACGACAGCGCGCGGTTCCTCCTCTCGGCTTACTTCAACGGCTTCGCTTTCGTTCAGGGTCTTTTCGGTCAAGTTTTCGTTATGCGCATCGCTATTCTCCATGTATGCATCGTCTGCGCTCCAGATCATCTTCATTAAATTGTCCTGAATGAAAGTTGCCCTCTCCATCAATCGCTTCGGATCGTCTTCCCAAACGACCAACAGCGGCTGTGTCGCGATGAAAGCTGCAGATTGATGTCTCTGACAGTTCGGAAGCGACGCGATGTCGGGGATGACCTGTAGCCGTAGTCCTGGAGTGAGCTCGACATATGCTCTCGTGTTTCGAGCCAGAATCATGCTTATGACTCTGGTATTGATTGTCATTGCGCACTATCAGTGTCAGTAAACAACCCGAAAATATTTAATGAGAAACATACGCGGACATTCAAGGCTGCTATTGACCGATACAAAGCAGACCCGTCATATTGAAGTTCTCCTGGACAGCACACGTACCTGCCTTTGGACTTCTTTAGAACGACACCCTCGCCAGGCTCACCAGTAGTCCATAGTCTTTCCTCCTGCTTCGAATGCAACCAATTGACCATGACTTCGCATTTGATGTCACTGATCACTTCGGGCGTGGCATTTCGAAAGTCTCCTTCGGGATAGATGGAATTTCCTCGTGCTGAGAAGTCTGGAGCCGAATGGGCGTCGGATGCATTGCCTGTCTGTGCCGGCCACGTATCCACGCCATCTTGTTGAGGAGAACCTGTCGGTACGTTCGCCTGGTCGTCTGTCGCACCTCGATTAGGGAAAATATAGTCCTTGAGAAACCCCATGGCCATATGTGCTGCAAGGGCAATGTTGGAAGGTAAATGCTAGTGAAACGAATATAATATTGGTCCGAGCTAGAGACAGTTGCTGTGGCGAAACAAACGTGAGGTTGCACATCAGAGAGTCAAAACACGGCGCAACCGGGACAAAGGATGGGAAGCGTGGCATATATTGCCCAACTATTTATGTTGAAGGCTGCAGATGGTGGGACGGTAATAAGAGGAAAGGCTTGTACAAGGCCCACTTATTCTGCACCCAAAGAGCCCTATAGTGCGAATCGGTCTCACATGAAAAGGTTGGAAATAAGCCCACGTCCAGAACACCAAAACTCAGTCATAGTAGAAAGTTCTTTAGAGCTCTATATACCTAGTAGAGACCTAGCAAGATTAGACTTTCTCTCTTAGATCTCCTTTAAAGGTATCGTTGACGCTGGGAGCGAGCAAGGACCATTTTCCGATTTTCGACTATTTCCTGTGAGCTAGAGGCCCTATGGACAGATGTATGTTGAACCAAATCAATTAATGTTGACCTTCCGAGATTCGGCTTCAAAAGAAGTTCATTTGTTGGGGCGGTTGCGATGTTCAACAAACTGAAAGTCACACAACAGCACGTGCTGCAGGCCCTCGCACCAACAAATCGGTGAAATGCATCGCTAGTGTCTGGCTGAATTGTTCACAAGCTAGCAGATTCGTCGAGCACCGGGCCTGAAAAAGTCTCCAGTAGGGGAAAGAAGATAACTCCGGAAGTCCCAGCTATTACAAACGCGAAGCACGACGAAGCACGAGCCGTGTACGCCCTTTTAAAGGATTTGAAATCAGTCCGCTAACCTGTAGCTGACAAGGGTATCGACCTTGTGGTTGCTAGTGCTGAAACTTCGCAATTGAACCTTTTCGCCATTCTTGATTTCTTTGGCGTCGCTGTCGCCCCATTCGAGAGGCACTTCAGAATCGGCGTCTGCGTAGACCAAAACGTTGAACTGCCACGATTAGCGCGTTTCACAAATACAAAGTCGGCAAACATACTGTGCAGTTGCCATCGAGCATGGGCAGAAATGTGACTGAGGCGGTGATCTGTCGAAAGATGGATTGAATCTCAGCCTGGATTTCCGCTTCCGTTTTTTCAGCCGAGGATTCGGCCCCCCTATTGGGTAAGAGTCAGCCACAATAAGAAAGTTGAGTACTTGTGCGAGGTGGGCGTACTCTGGTGCAGCGTTCTCCTTGTCAGTCGTCTGTTTCGACGACTTGCTCTTGGAACTCTTCCCGAAGATTTGAACATCGAACTGCCAGCGTTCGACATGCTCGCCCGTTTCCTTACTTGTGATGACAACCACTAGCTTGGAGATCTTGCCGCCGTACATCCACTCCTTCAGCTGAGACATGATCTTCTTGATGTACGCTTTGACTTGATCATCTGCGGTGACTGATGAAATCAGCAATGGTTCATTTTCTGACTGAGCTGCATACCCATCATCGTCAGTCCATATTTCTTAACCCTGAGATCGTGTTAGAGAGGCTGCAAAGAGCTTTGCTGTGTCTTACGCGCTAAAGTCTTCTGCGGGATAGACGCCGCGTTGGAACAGGATCGTGTTGATGGAATATTCGAACTGCCACCTTAGCATGTAGTTGAGCGCAATTCAAGAAGCGACGTACGAATTCGTTCACGACCTTGGATGAGCCTAATCAATCGTGAGCGTCGAGATGATACCGTTCCCGAGACACACACCTTTCAGGGCAAGCTTGTGAACTTTGGACGAGTCTTTCTTCGACGAAGATTTCGTCTGTGATGAGGACTTTGGTTGCGACATTGTGGCACGTTGAAGGGTGATGGTTGTGGGTCAGATTTCGTGATGCTGCGCTGTTGTTGTTGTTGTTGCTGTGTTGGCGGGGCAACAATGGCAGCTCGGTGAACGGTCGGGTACAGCGTCTAATGCAGTATGATAGAGCCAAGAGGTTTTGGACCGAGTAGATCAGCGCAGGCTGATTATAGGGGAAACGACCAGAGTGGGTGTGAGACTGCCGCGGAGGAGAGAGCGGAAGGGCGGCGCGGAGCGGAGTGTTTGCGCGTGCATATGTGCTTAGTCAGCGGCCCATCTGAACATTTTCTGATGAGACACGCGCTCTCCAGCATCAGCCCCCGTCGTCGATCTCATGCGAACTCATGCGATCATGCATTCGAACCGCGAGCAGCCTACTGCATTGTGGGCGGGCGGGCGCTGTTCGCTGCAATGGCTCTCTGAGAGCCCCCTCGGTCCTTGAGCGTGTTGCACCCACCATCAGAGGCTACGCGCAAGCCTTCAGACCGCAGTCGGAACTCGAAAAGCGCATCGCCGAGATACCAATTGATCGATACCGGAACTTTTGCATTGTAGCCCACGTTGATCATGGCAAATCCACCCTCTCCGACCGATTGCTCGAGCTCACTGGCACCATCCAACCTGGCGGAAACAAGCAGATCCTCGACAAATTGGACGTGGAAAGAGAGCGAGGCATCACGGTCAAGGCACAGACCTGCACTATGATATACAAACACAAAGGAGAGGACTACCTGCTGCATTTGGTCGACACGCCAGGACACGTCGACTTTCGAGCCGAGGTGTCGAGGAGCTACGCCAGCTGCGGAGGAGGTGCGTTTCCTCTTGCTCCCATTCAGATTCCAGCTGATTAGGAACAGCGCTGCTTCTCGTTGATGCCAGCCAGGGAGTGCAGGCCCAAACGGTTGCCAATTTCTACCTGGCCTTTGCCCAGGGCCTCACCCTCGTTCCCGTCATCAACAAGATCGACCTTCCCCACGCCGACCCTCCCCGCGTCCTCGAGCAGATGAAGGATACGTTTGAGCTGGACCCAGATAAGGCAGTCCTCGTCTCGGCCAAGACTGGCGTCAACGTCGAGGCCCTGCTGCCAAATGTGGTGGAGCAGGTTCCTGCACCCATTGGCGACAGCTCGAAACCGCTTCGCCTGCTCCTGGTCGACTCGTGGTACGACGTGTACAAGGGCGTCATACTTCTCGTGCGAATATTTGATGGTCAGGTTAGGCCAGGAGACACCATCAGATCATTCGCGACAGGTCTCAAGTACATTGTTGGGGAAGTGGGTATCATGTACCCTGACCAGACGCCTCAGACCATCCTGAAAGCGGGCCAGGTTGGGTACATACACTTCAATCCCGGCATGAAGCGGTCACAAGAAGCCAAAGTGGGCGATACGTACACTACGGTCGGATGCGAGAAGCTTGTCGAGCCATATCCCGGGTTTGAGGAACCCAAGAGTATGGTCTTCGTGGCTGCTTTCCCTGTCGACCAGAGCCACTACGAACACCTCGAGGACAGTATCAACCAAATCATTCTCAACGATCGCAGTGTCACGATACAGAAGGAATCATCAGACGCGCTTGGAGCAGGATGGCGACTGGGGTTCTTGGGAACCCTGCACTGCTCTGTTTTTGAAGATCGTCTCCGCCAGGAACATGGGGCCAATATAATCATCACACCACCGTCTGTGCCTTTCAAAGTCATATGGAAAAATGGCTCAGAGGGCGTTATCTCGAATCCCAACGAGTTCCCCGATCAGGATACTGCCCACATGAAAGTCAGCGAGGTTCATGAGCCTTATGTGCAGGCTACGATAACTCTGCCAGAGGAATACTTGGGAAAGGTTATTGAGTTGTGCGAAGCAAATCGCGGCGAGCAGAAAGAGCTGTCATTCTTCACGGCTACTCAGGTCATCCTAAAGTACGATATTCCGCTCTCACAACTCGTCGATGACTTCTTTGGGAAGCTTAAAGGATCAACCAAGGGATATGCGTCGCTCGACTATGAAGACGCGGGGTTCCGTAAATCCAACATCGTCAAACTGAATCTGCTCGTCAACAACGTACCAGTAGACGCCGTTGCGCGCGTGCTGCACCATAGCCAGCTTGAAAGAGTTGGACGCGCCTGGGTAGAAAAGTTTAAACAGCACGTAGACAGACAGATGTTCGAGGTCATTATCCAGGCGGCGGCTGGGCGACGAATCATTGCGAGAGCAACGATTAAGCCCTTCAGGAAGGATGTCCTGGCTAAGCTGCATGCTAGCGATATAAGTCGGAGAAGAAAGCTTCTCGAGAAGCAGAAGGAAGGTAGGAAGAAACTCAGAGCAGTAGGTTCTGTTGTGATTGATCACGAAGCCTTCCAGAACTTCCTTTCGAAATAATACCATCCCCTTTTTACTCGAGCACAATTCTTCACATAACTAGTCGACAACATTGACCGCCAAATTCTGAAACCTATGGGCAATTGGCCTACATCGGTGCAACCTCGGAGCTGCATCGTAGCTCAAGCTCGCAAAAGTCACAGCTCCTATCCAGAACTAGCAATTTGGAATCAACGCTGCACCCGTGGACAAGTGCGCTGCACGCGCCCAATCTCCCGTGCATTCATTCTGCGTGTTACGGTTCGCGCTAGCTGGCATCCTGACTAGTCAATGCTCTAGTCTTTGATGACATCAAGATATATAGGACCCATCAGCGCATCGGGCTGAGGTCCGCGGATAAGGTTCCAAACTTCAACGAGGATACCACGACTTCCTGCCCTTGGTGCTTACTTTTTGCAGGTAGAGCTGGCGGGTCTCCAATATTAGTCGCGAAAGGGACGGACTGCTTAACTATGACGCTCCCAATTCTCAAGTCCGCGAACGCCGTCTTCCCTAAATTTTGAGGTTTGGCGTGAGCACCCTGCAACGCAGAACGAGTGGCTACACGTGGCGAGGGGCTCAGGATTACGATCTCCAGATCTGGACCACAATGGCTAGATATTTGGGTCTACGAGGAAAGAGTCTGGGAACAGCGATTTCTACTGTGTGCGGGCTCTGCTTTCTGTAAGTAATCACTGTCAAATAGAGTACGAAGCTAATGACTCTCCAGATGTTTCGGATATGCTCAAGGAGTCCTGGGCGGACTTCTCACAGTGCCGGCCTTCTTGGAGAAGTTTCCGCAACTTGACAATATCAACAACACTTCATTCCATAACGCGCGATATCAAGGTAAGGTCGCATACACTTCTGAGGATTGGACTGATCCTCTAGGCATCACGGTCGCCACTTGGAACCTCGGATGCTTTGCGTCTGCCATTCTAACGATCTTCATCGGTGATGTACTCGGAAGGCGGCGAACGCTGCTTCTAGGTCTTGCAATTTGGGTCATTGGGGAGGTTATCCAGTGTACCTCGTATAGCTTTGACCAATTCATCGCTGGAAGATTCATTGCCGGCTTCGGTGCGTCCAAAACATGCCTCGAATGAACGTATACTAACACGAATCGAACAGGCAATGGTTTCAACACAGCAACGGTTCCGGCATATCAAGCAGAATGCGTCAAATCCCACCGCAAGGGCACGATACTCATGATCTCGGCTGGAGTGTTCGTAGCTCTTGGCCTTGCGCTGTCATATTGGTTCTCGTTTGCCCTCGCCTTCATTTCCAACGCTTCCGCGTCCTGGCGCATCCCCATAGCGGCGCAAGTTATTTTCGCTCTAGTGGCTTTTGTCGTTCTCCTCTTCCTGCCCGAATCTCCAAGATGGCTCATTCTGACTGGGCGTGAACAACAAGCACTGGAAGTGCTGGCGGCGCTGAACAACGAAGATATCGATGGCCCAGAAATCAGAGACGAGTTCCTGCAGATCAAAGACGCAATCTTGATCATGGCTTCTGGGGGAGCATCGAGCGTGAAGAGCAACACTGAAAAGAGGAATCTGCATCGCGTTGTTCTAGCTTATTTCGTTCAGGTGAGTGGCTGTCCAACACATTGCCCTCTCCGGCTAACAATGGGTAGGTCTTTCAGCAAATGTCAGGCATCAATCTCTTCCTACAATACATCGCTGTCATGCTGGCCACGCAGACTTCGTACACTGGATGGGTAGCAAGGCTGCTTGCTGGCTGTGCTGCTACCGAGTATTTTTTGGCTTCCTTTGTCGCTGTCGTGGGAATTGATCGATTCTGGGGCAGAAGGAGCTTGATGATGTTTGGCGCCTCGGGAATGTGCCTATGTATGGTGCTATTGACTGTCTTACTCTACCTCTGGCAGGTACATAATGTTGGTGGAACCAACATCGCGGCTACTGTATTTCTCTTTGCCTTTGCAACGTTCTTTGCAATAGGCTGGCAGGGCATGGCTTGGCTATATCAAGTCGAAGTGGTTCCGCTCAGAATTAGAGGGCCTGCGAACGCACTGAGCACCAGTGCTAACTGGCTGATCAACTTTCTGTAAGCGTCGCCGTCTATCTCCAACCATTGGATAAGAATGTCAGCGTCAACTAACATCCTCACAGCGTCGTGTTCATCACACCGATAGCCTTTCATAGCATCGGCTACAAAACGTATATAATATTCGCCTGCACAAATTGCGCCATTGTGCCCCTCATCTACTTCTTCTATCCCGAAACAGCATATCGATCTCTCGAAGAAGTCGACAAGATCTTCCACATTGCTAACGAATGTCCCGGAAACCCCTGGCTCAACGTTGTAAAGATTGCAAAACAAGAGCCACTCTGGTTCGGTCGGAAGGGAAATTTGCCCTTCGACTACGAGAAGTCGGACTGGCACAAACGACACATGGACTTCCAGAGCGACACAACACTACGCAGCAGCCGGGATAAAAGCACTCCACCGTCAAGTGAAGAAGAGAGCGTCTCTAAAGGGTACGGCACAACCAGCCCAGAGGGAACAAGGCTCAGCAGCCCAGGGGAGGGCAGGGCCAGCCGCCTAGAGGAAGGCAGAATCAGCAACCCAAGTTCAGCAGCAAGCCAACGGCGCCTGAATAAAGACTTGACAAACTTCCTCGGCGCCGCCGACAACACCAAGCGCGACCGCAAATCCCGCCGCCAGAGCAGGGGCAAGTCCTTCACCTCCACCAAATCCGCAAAGTCTGAAAGATCAATCTACTCCTCGCACTCGGCGAACACTTGGCAAGTTGGCGACTTGGTGCCGCCTTCCCTTCGCATCTCGAGTCGTCCCGGCTCGGGATATAGTGCTAGGACGGCTGCGAGTGAGAGGGCGAGAGAAGATGCGAGTAGAGGCGTTGTGAGGACGTCTAGTGGGAGAGTGACGTATCTGCCAGATGGCATGGATGTGAATTTCGCGGCGAGTGTGGCGGAGGGGTTGGCGGAGAGTGCGGATCGGTTGAGGAGGAGCGTGGAGAGGCCGGGTAGTAGTAGGAGTAGGGCGATGCAGGGGCCGAGGGAGGCGGGGAGGGGCGCGTGAGGATGAGAGGACTTGGGGCTGGGTGGTGGAGTTGGTTGCGGGGTTTCATAGGCTTGGGAGAAGTTTTTAAAGTGGAAAAGTTATTTGACTAATTCGAGAGAAGGTTGTGAGTAAAACTTGCGTCGAGATAAAATCGTATGTCACCATAATTGTCGAGAAGGGCAAGTCGTACAGAGATGCCTTTCCCTGCTTCCTTCTACCCTTGTATGATCAAGCGCAGCGATGAGTCTTGGGATGCTTGTGCACGTTCCTAGACTTCATTGAAACAAATCTAGATATTCTGCTTCGATTTGAATGAAAGAAAGCGTATAATAGTCAGCTATACCTGACAAGAGGTGCCAAGCACGTCGCCATATGACCGATCGCGGTTTGCTACGTCTTCGATGACCGCTCGATGGCGCGGTTGTGGTGATCGATGGCTAGCGGCTGTTACATTGCAATTGCCCATCTTGGTGGCCCCGCGTTCCTGCCTTAACTGGCTGGTCCAGTCAAGGCAGCTACACAAGAATATAGCTTCGATTTAGCCAGAGTTCCATCACTCAAAAAATACACTTCTAATAGCCAGGCACCTTTGTACAGCAGCAACTCCCTTTCATACCGTGGACGTCCCCTTGGGCGTATCTGCCTACTCTCCACCGCTCAAGCCACCGGCGCTGTCCAAAATGCAAATCCAAGGCTTTCTTGCGTTCCTGGTTGAGAAGAGTGTCGTAGTCTATCAAATCAGGGTCGTGGAGAATGGGGAGCCGGTCGTTCGACTGCATTTCAATGGTACACTACTCATTCGGTACCAGATATTAAGGCTTGCGATCAGGACCTTCTGATTGAAGCTCTCGTTCTTGGTACGCTTACAGAGCTCCCATCCACGGGGACAATCGCGCCCATCCTTCGCGAATATGACGGCTAACGTCAACGTCAGGCGGGCTGTTACTATCGTCTCGACAGTTTTCAATCCGTCCTAGCGGTACACACGTGCCTAAATTTCGGAGCTCCAGTCCCTCGATGGATCTGCAAAGGCTCAGGCTGTCACGAGATATTTGAGCAGGCAGTTACCGTTGTGGCGCAGATCGCTGAGATGCCTCGTCAACACCTTGTCCAATCAGATAACGTTGGATCTCAGTGAGTCCCCAGGCGATTTCTCAGCTGCCAAGCCCAAGCACAGCCTCGCCAGCCCTAGACTCACAGACCCGAACCGCTTCTGCTAGCTCCTCGACAATACTTTCCTCACCCATGGAGGCCCTGACTGCCCTTGGGCTTGCCTCGAATGTTGTACAATTCGTTGATTTCGCGAGCAAGATTGTCTCACAAGCGGTCAAGATATATCGCGCACATGATGGGAGTAGTGAACACCGAACACTCGCAGGGCTGACTTCCAGCCTTCAAGGCTACAACAAGATCTTGAAGCATGATTTGGCACATCAAGAATCAGAACATTCCGATTTATCGGCTGCTGATAAGCAGATTTTGCAAATATGTGGACAATGCGAGGAACTTACGCGAAAGCTGTTGACAACGCTTAACGACCTGCGAAGTTCCAAGATGAATGTTTGGACAAGTTTTGTAGACGCACTCAAGACTGTCTGGAGTGATGATGAAGTGCAAAAAATGAGGCAAATTCTGGACAGTTATCGCCAACAAATTGCCCTACTCATGATGGTCTCGGTACGGTACGTGGCGACTCCCTACCGTACCTCTTGGCTACTCATCATTGAACAGAGACGAAATTCGAACACTTCAGAAGCGTCAAACTAGCAATGACGAGCGTTTGATTAGCACGGTTGAGCAGACTCGGGCCACGGTGGAAGGCTTCTTTGGACAGATTGCGCAGCAGCAACTGTGGCAAGAAGAAGTCACTCAAGCAATACATGATGACTACGAACGACGAAAACCGGGTTCCAACAAAGAATCGCTTCCTGCCATTGACATGCAGAAGGATATGAGCACTAAGGACACTCGGCGATTTCATGAAGGCCTCTTGACTTGGCTTCGTTTTTCTGAGCTTGACCACCGATACCAAAAGATCGAGGAAGCTCATGAAAAGACATTTGATTGGATCTTCCGAAAATCACGAGACTATCAGTGGTCGGACTTCACGAAGTGGTTGAAGAGTGATTCAGAACCTCTTTACTGGATAACAGGGAAGCCAGCGTCTGGAAAGTCAACCTTGATGAAATACATACACAGCGATTGGCGCACGAAGCAAAATCTACACCAGTGGGCGCAAGAGAAGAAGTTAATCACCACCGCGTTCTACTTCTGGAATGCGGGAACCACCAACCAAATGTCGGAAGATGGCATGGCGCGAACTCTGCTCTACGAGACACTGCGTCAAGAACCAAAACTATCCCCATTGATCTTCCCGCAAAAGTTGGAAGAGTATCTTATGTTCAGCGGTACTTGGCGCCGTGCAATTACCTGGGACGAGCTGAAAATGGCGCTTCGTGCGCTAGCCCAGCGTGCCGGCACGGATTATAAGTTATTCTTCCTAGTCGACGGCCTAGACGAGTGTCAAGGGGATCACGCAAAGTTAATTACCATGATCAAAGAGCTATCCTCGTCAGATGTCAAGATATGCACTTCGAGTCGACCATGGAACGTTTTTGAGGACGGATTTCAGCAACTTCCCAATTTAAGACTAGAAAACCTGACGTCCCAAGATATTGAGCAGTTTGTCAGCTCAAAATTTCAGGAGAGTCGTGGTTTCACGCAGCTCCGTGCACTGGACCCAAATTATGCCACCGACCTTATTAAAAGCATTATTACAAAAGCTTCTGGCGTATTCCTGTGGGTCTCTTTAGTTACTAATTCTCTGCTTGGAGGCTTACTAGATGGCGAGCGACTGGAGGATCTCCACGAGCGCTTAGAGGCATTGCCTACTGATCTCGAGAGCTTGTTCTGGAGCATCCTAACTCGCTTGCAAGGAAAGCATCTTGGGCGCGCCTCGGAGCTCATACAAATCGTTCGCGCTGCTATTAACCCAGTGGATCTTCTGACCCTCTCGTACGCTGATGAAAAGAACCCCGACTTTGCCCTGACGTTCCCATTCGGCAAGATATCTATCAAGCAAGCAAATGCGCGAGCGGAGTTCTTTCGTCGGGGACTAAACGCTTGCTGCAAGGGACTAATTGAGTCGAAAATTCGAAAGGGCACCGAACTCGCTTTCACAGAGGTTGGGTACCTCCACAAAACGGTCAAGGATTACTTCGAACGGGAGGATATCTGGTCAAAGCTAATAGCGGCTACTGACCACGCCTTCAATCCCCACTTGCGGCTCTGTACGGCGTATATTGTCAGTTTGAAGATCAATGGTCTGGGAGACCTGACAAACGACCGTCAGGGTTTTGGGTCTTTGAGTTTTTGGGATACCGTCATCGATACCATGCAATACGCGACTGTGGGGGACCCTGGATGCAAAAAAGGCCAACAGCCAAAGATTCTTGATGAACTGGATAGAACCGCTACTCAAATGGCGAACATGAAGGACATGACTGGAAAAACTTGGTTGGACAAGTGTGCATCTGGGGTTGGATTCCCCGTGAGGCATTGGTCTGTATCAAGGGTGCACGGACCTGGATTGGAATTTGGAGCGACCGATTCGAACGTAACGTCCTTTCTCCATGCTGCGATACAATGCCAGCTTACGGACTACGTTCACTACGTATTAAACGCCGAAGCGGCTCGAAGATATGACACAGACACACTCTCGCGTGCACTCGTGATTGCATGTGGCCACGGCAAGCTCTTCGACCTTGCGAGTGCTGGCACGAATCGCGAAAACCTTAGGATTGTAGGACGCGATCCAGACGTGGTTGAGTTTCTTCTCGCCCATGGAGCCGACCCCAACGCGAAGCTTCAAAACATCACTCTCAAACGACGGGGATTTGTAGGAGACATTACACCCTGGGGAGCCTTTCTCTATTACTGGACAGGAGAATACTTTCAGCGACTTGGAAGAGCCTTCCTCGAGAATGGCGCGGACCCATCTCTAGTCGAAAAATCCATTCCAGAGTTGTACGATTTCGCGAGGAGGATGGAAAAAAGACGTCGGCGAAAAGAGCAGAGGACGAAACCGCCGGAAGTCAGCGAGTCGACTTCAAACAGACAGAAACGTGAAAGACCTAGGTGGTGGAACAGGTTGATACGTGAATAAACAGTAATGCAACCACGGCGAAGAGTATTGAGAGACGAGTGGGGAATGCGAAGGCAAATGGAAGTGGGCGCTGCAAAACGATCCAGCCGAATTTATCCTGCGACTGGGCCCGTTTGGACGTCGAGAAGAATCTCTCAGGCACTAGACAACGATAAGTAAAAGACTGACTTTCACACTTCGGGTTGGGCATACTCTTGCGGTGAGATCTAGGACGAAAATCACGGCGAGCTCATTACAGATATGGCAAGACGAAATCACAAGAAAATGTTAGCAGAGAAGATTCCATTTCCTACGAATGCAATAGTCGGCTGCTCTGGGATTTATATTGTGTATCGAAGAGCGAATGGGACCCTTTATATTTTGACTGTTATACCTAGGGAATAGCAGGCTACGAATGGCCGTGCTTGAGGACATGCCAAGACCTAGCCCAGCTCGAAGTCAATCGTACAAGGGTAACACTAAGCTCACGAGAGCTGTGACGAACATGTAAACAAGTCCGCCAATTTTGTGCACCTAAATGAATACTGGGCTCTTGCCAGTCTACACAACCACGATCACGCCGACACCGCCCCTACCCCTGCAACAAGCGGAGTTCCCCTCTCCTCCCTGACGCAACTACTCGTTCATTCCTAGACATTAGGCTTAGCCCGCGGCGTTAGGAGATAAAGGTCTCTCTCCTCTCTATCGCACGTGTAGCTTTGGGACAGGGCTCCAGGTCATCTGCGCACCCAACGGAGGGACAAGATGTCCGAATCTCACTCGCCTAGATAGGCGGTCAGTCCCATCGCCCACGACGCGTCGAGGGGTTTTGGTGGCGAGCGACGGCGTGACACTCTGTTGAGAAGTGGATGCGCTTATCCTCCTCCCCATTGGCCATTTTATCCGGCTGAGAACCGAGGCAATTGGCACATCACGTGGTGCGACTCCATTACTCATCCACGGGCCCAATTGGATGGGAAATTTCTTTTTGCCCACTACTCGCAGCTCGCACCGGTTTGGTGCCAATCGAGGTTTGGGCATGCTGTAGAGCGTGCTAGAGGCTGCATGGCAAAGCAGCATGGGCACCGGCTGCAGCTGCACCGAGGCCTGGGTGAGCTCGGTGGGGACGGGTTGTCGGCACGCAAAGACTTGTGCTGGAAGAGGAGAAGTCTCTAGATGAAAGGCGGAATGGCGCCCCCGTAGGATCTGGCGTTATCGATGGGCTGGTCTGGTGTCGAAGCTTTTTTTCTCTCTGCCCCATTTCTCTTCGCACTCGCAATCGTCCCCGGTCCCGCGATCCCCCTCTTTTTGGTGGTCTTTTGGCTTTTTGGTTTTTTGGTTTGCGTGTCGCGGCCTGATTATATCTAACTACACTAGCCGAGTGAGTCGCGACGGGGCGCGAAGCATGCATTACAGCGAAAAGGAACTTGACCCCGCGTTGTCGACGAGGGAGGGCGACGATTCTGAGCTCGAGGCTGACGATGGCGACCGCTCTACCATTTCGTCGGCGTCTACCGGTGACATCGAGTCTATACAAGAAAACCAGTCCATCCACCAGACCCTGAGCCGCAATGCTGGACTGGAAGAGACGGACAAAGGCTTGGCCCAGATCCACACCGTCACGACGAACATGACGACTGATCCCGCCTTCGAGGTCGATTTTGACGAGGGAGAAAATCCACAAGATTGGAGCATACTGAAGAAGGGAATGATCATGGGCTTCATGTCGTTCTCTACTCTTGTCGTCGTCATGTACTCGACATCCTACACAAGTGGCATCTCTGGTATGATGGAGACTTTCGGCATCAGGTCCAAGACGTTGGTGGTGCTGGGTATCACGACGTATCTTGCCGGCCTCGCTCTAGGATCAATACTGCTCGCCCCACTCTCTGAAATGTACGGTCGACGCCCTGTATATTTAATCGCAGTTTTCATGTTCGTCGTCTTGATCATTCCATGTGCACTCGCAAAGACTCTCTCCACGATCCTCGTCGTACGCTTTTTCGGGGCTATTGCTGGAGCGGCTATGATATCGAACGCGCCAGGAACCGTCTCAGACATTGTATCAGATGACTGGCGCGCTTTCGCATTCTCCATCTGGTCTATTGGGCCAATGAATGGACCCGTCATAGGGTGCGTACAAGTAGTCTCATCCCTTCTGTAATCAGATGCTGACGGTCAGGCAGCCCGCTGATTGGAGGATTCGTCTTCCAGTACATGGGCTGGCGTTGGACGAACTGGGTCGTCATGATTGGGTCTGGCGCGTCCTTTTTCATGGTCCTGGTCGTCAGAGAAACCTATGCTCCAGCCATACTCCGAGCCAAGGCAGCAAAGAAACGAAAAGAGACGGGTGACGACCGATGGGCATCTCGCTACGACGAAAAGAAGAAATTCTGGCCCCTGTTGCGCGAAAACCTGATCCGCCCACTATCTATGGCCGTCAAGGAACCAATCTGCATCTTCTGGAACATTTACATCGCACTGGTTTACGGGGTCCTCTATTTATGCTTCGTGTCGTACCCGATCGTGTTCTCAGAACTTCGCGGCTGGTCGCCGGGCATGACGGGCCTCGCATTCGCAGGGGTCGGCGTGGGCAGCATGATTACCGTTGCGTGTGAGCCCTTGATTCGCCGGATGATCAACTCTCACCCCTTGGATCCAGCGACTGGAAAGATTGCTCCAGAAAGCATGATTAGCATCGTCTGCATTGCCGCTGTGGCAATACCAGTGGGAGAGCTTATCTTTGCCTGGACCTGTACACCAAACGTCCACTGGATCGCTCCATTGATCGCCGGAGTTCCCTTCGGAGCCGGTAATTGCGCTGTATTTATCTATGCATCCAACTACCTCGTCCACTCCTACGGCATCTACGCAGCATCTGCGCTGGCGGGGAATGCAGTTTTGAGGAGCGCCATGGGAGGCGCCCTCCCATTGGCTGGCCCGAAGATGTATGCAACGCTCGGCCCACACTGGGCGGCGACGATGCTGGCGATTATCGAGTTCGCCATGATCCCTATCCCGGTGGTTTTCTACCGGTACGGTCACAAAATTCGCGAAAAGTCATCGCTCATTCGGCGAATGCGAGAGGATCAGGACAAGCTGGACAGCAAAAAGAGAAAGGCGGCGGAGAGAGAAGAGCGCTTGAGGGCGAGAGCAGAGGATCGGCTCGACGAGAAGAAAGAGTATGACGTTTGAGCACTGGATGGAGTGGTTGAGCCTGCATTCTCCATATATAGACTTCCTTCCATACACAGTCCTCGTCAGACTTCTAATAAACGCCTCATACGGCTCCAGCTCTTCTCTCAATTGACATTTGCATATTCTCCCAGAACCCGACGCCACCTTTAACCACAAAGGTCCCAGGTTTTTCCTCATCTAGATGTGGCCTAAAGGTCCTAAAGAACTGTAATGGGGCCTTGTACAGCTCCATCAACGCGATATCCTTACCCAGGCACCCTCTCGCTCCATAGCCAAATGTCATGCTGTACTTGTTGTACTCTTTTGCCGCTTCCTCATCCTCCAGCCATCGACCAGGTCGGAAATCGCATGCATCAGGGCCGTACAAGCTCTCGTCGCGGTGTACGAGCCATGGATTGCAGGTTATTTCAAAGCCTTCAGGAACATACTTGCCAAAGAGTTCCATACCGCCCTTGCCCACGAGGCGTGGAAAGATGTTTGGTGCGCTAGGGCAGAGCCGCATCGATTCTTTGACGCAGGCAACGTAATAGGGGCAGTGTGCCAACACTTCGTCGTACTGGGGCATGTCGCTGAGCTTTCCCTCTTTGGTAGCGCTGTCGATTTCTTGCATAAGCGTTTCGTAGACGCCTTGGCTCGACATGATGTAGAACATCATTGCTTGGAAGGCAGTACCAGTCGTATCCGCCCCAGCAAGCAGCACGAGCAGGATCTCAGCTTTGATATAGTCCATCTCGAGTGGCTTCCCCTCCTCGGTCCTAGCGTCCAGGAAGGTCTGCAGCAGATCTACCCTCTCGACCTTGCCTTCTTCTAAATCCTTTTGCCGCTGAATGATCAGCTTGTCGCGGAATCGCATCAGCATTCCAATGCCAGAGTTGTCTTCCGGCTTTGCAACAAGATACTTCTCGCCTACCCATGTGCTCTTGATCCAGTCGGTGAACGGCCAGAGCCGAGCCATCAGCCCGAAAGGTAACAGCCCGTCGTGGAAGCCTTGGATCAGACCACCAACATCAGACTCGCTCTCCACGAACCCGAACGGCGCGCCGAAACCAATCTCGCTGATTATGTCGTACGCCATAAAGACAGCCCAGGGCGCAAAGTCAAACTGCTTCCCAGTCTGCGCGAACAGGTGCCCGATCTTATCCAGCCATACGGCGATACGATGATCCACGAGCGGCTCCATTTTCTTGATGTTGGAGAAGGCATAAGGCCCTGCGGCGATTTTTCGGAAGTGCGCGTGGTGTTTGTGGTCGCGCATGTTGAAAAGCGATTCCGTCTTGCCGAAACTGCCTGTTATATAATGGTTGCTCTTGTTGGCGTGTCTATGGTAGACCTCGGGCAGTTTCTTCGCGTCAGAGACGAGTAGCATCGTCGGCGTGATGCGCAGCACCGGCCCATACTTTCTGTGCAGCGCGAGTTCGAGCTCGCACTCATCTGCTTTGATGTTGTGATATGCGATCCATAACCGTGTGACTGATGCCCAATACGGTCCTGGGAAGTGTCTGAGTGGATGAAAGAAGCGATTGAATATTATTCGGTCCAGGATATGCAGCACAATATACGCTGAAAAACCGAGGAAGATGGCCTTGATGAGGAGGGGGGAAAGGCGCAGAAAACTCGAACCCGAAGTTGTGTCCATACTCGACGGAAGTTAGGAACAGTTCCAGAGCGAAGAGGAGCGGGAAGTAGGGCAGGCCCATGGTATAAAATGGCAGGGACAAGCTGCTAGAAGCTGAAGCTCTCTACTGCAGGCTCCCCTCTTTTCACGGCGATGGCTCTCCGTGTTATCTTTCTCGCAATCGTCATTTGACGCGGATACCATGCCAATTTCGAAACCCCATGCCGAATAGAGCGGGGCCTCATACGACAGCCTCGCGGTGTGGGGTAACGGAACCTGCCAACTGGGAAACGTTTGCCATGAGCTAGAATAAATTCAGAATAGGTGGAGCGATCGATGCTCGTGTAGAATTGGCTCATAATATAAGATGGCTGTTGATTGGTCTGGAGGATGAGGACGACGGGCGATTTCCTGGGTTTAGGCCTGACAGCAGGGGTGGCAGGCATGTGCGTGCTAGGATGCGTGTGGTCGCGAGACATTTGGGTTGCGTAGCGTAGACATGACACCAAGAGTGCAGAAGTGATGGAAACGAGATGGAAACATGGCAGATCAGATGGGCGATTAAGTTAAGATGCCTTGTGGAAACGCGGTTGCTGCCGTGGCTGTTCCACACAACCCCACCACGGTCGCCTGAACAAGCCGCAAATTTACGCTTCGCCCCAGCAGCCCTCCCTTCCCATCTCAACGACGGTTAGTTTCCTGCTCATGGCTCCCTCGGCCTTCTTGGAGCTTAGCAACGACATCCATCACATCATCGTCACCAAGCTGCTCGATGAATCTCCATCTTCCATTCTCCGCCTAGCCCGCGTATCCAAGGTTGTCAACCATCTAGTGACTCCCTATATCTATCGAACACTCGTCGTGCGCCCCTCACGTGGCAAACACCTTGCCCTCCTCGCCCTCTTAAACAGCGGAAAGATCAAGCATATCAGAAAGTGAGTGCGACACTTGACGATAGAATTTACCAGTGGAGAAGGTGTACCGGTTCTATACTCGTTAACCTAACACGCCGATAATCTGCTGACTCTGAGGTGGGTTCAAACCGCCGAGTTGACGTTACGTTCAAACTGACACAGTCGAGCTGGAACGCCGCGGTCCTTGTACCCGGTTCGGCACTCCGATGTCTGCATATGAAGTTCCCCAACGTCAAGTTACGCATCCTAAACGCAGACCATAAGGTTGACAAGGCACTCTTGACTTCACTTCAGCTTGAAACCCTAGACTTTAAGTTTTATAACACCGAATGCGACGAAGCCTTGCGCATTCTCGAACTACAAAGCTCACACGTCTTTGGTCTCATTTCCAAGGCTCCTAATCTCAAGACCCTGCGCTTGACAGCACCTTTGGATGTCTGGCACGATTGTGAAAGCGGACATGACAGTCACTTGTCCTTTGAGACTGACTCTCAAGGGCCTCAATCTCAGACGGGAGACCAGCAGCCTCGCCCAGCGCTGAAAGAGCTTACAGTAATTATCCGCGATTCCCTACTTCTTCAGATGCTAGTGCGTCTGGACGAATATTTCGATTGGTCCCAGATCCAGAGATGAGAATTTCCCAAAGCTTTCCCATTGGAGCTGTTTGAAAAGCACCGTGGCCGTGTACCCACACTACGAGCTTTGCGCTTCAGCTTCCCAAAAAGATGTGCTTCACATCTCCCGGAAACCGAGAAATTCATGAAGTCCTTGGTCGAACTACGAGAATTGGGCATCAAGACACCGACGGATAATTTTCAGGGTTTATGGCCCGCGATCACGCAACACAGAAATACATTGGAGACATTAATGCTGCGACTCAAATTTGAAAGCCATCAAAGACATTTATTCTCGCTGGTCTTTGAAGTGGACACTTTGGATATGTTTTCGATTGGCTTCCCGAAGCTCACACGTCTAGGCTATCACGTCCCGTTCATAGTGGGAAGGTTCGAGGACGGGGTACCTGCAACCTCTCCCATGTGTCTAATATGCGCTGATTCCATTCTAGCCTTGCAAACGCCACATAGCTTTCCTTGAGCAGCTGGTCAGACAGCTGGATCTCGAGACCTTGGATTTACATATACTGCTTCCGGTGTGGGACACGGAATATGCGGATCTCAAATACGATGCAGAATTCCCCCAAACTCAACATCACCTACGCAACAGCAGGTCTGACTGAGATTGCTGACAAGGTAGCAGGCGACAAAGGTACCCTCCAGACTTTGAATGCGTTCTTCACAAGGAAATTGTATCTAGATGATGGCCCGTGTCAACAGCACGCGAGATTGCGACTTACACGCACAATGGTCAGCGGAAAGTCCAGTGATACACGGAGGAAGTGGATTTTAGATGGCTTGAATGGAAGCGACCACGTTTGGACCGAATTGAAGCCGAGATAATATTCGAAAATGTTCCCTGCGCTCAAGATATTCCTCCATGGCATCCATTGTTAATTCCAGCGCCCGTAACGATGTCTGGCTCAACGACATTCGAACGCCCTAAAAACGAATCACGCGTCTTGATAGCCAGACATCCAGCTTCAGACACGCTCACGACGCTCACGACGCCCGGAGACTGGAGCGCCGAGCTGTGCAAAGGGCGCTGCGAAGGGCGGTGGCTGTACCCAAACCCACACCCCACATCTCCACCACCCCGACTAAGAAGAGCCCTTGCCATGCCAGCTAACAAACTTATCCAGCAGAAAGGCTTCCAATCCCCACCGCGCGTTCTGGCGCCCGAAGCCGCTGCCCTTGACCCCGCCCTGCGAGCCCGTAGGCGACGTATACACACTAATGCTGTTAATGTGCACCTGCCCGTACTCGAGCTCCTTCGCCATCAACAAGCTGCGCTCCATGTCGCGGCTCCAGATCGTGGCATTGAGGCCGTAGGCGGAACGGTTCGCGAGCTCGATGGCGGCGGCGTCCGAGGGGACAATGTAGAGCGATGCGGAGGGGCCGAAGGTTTCTTCGTCGACGATGCGGCAATTTTTTGGCTCGAGCACGATTGTGGGTTGCAGGGAGAGCGGCTGGTGGTAGGCGACGCCTCCGGTGAGGAATTTGTGGCCCGTTTGCGCGGCGTCTTGGAGCACGTCTTTGGCGTGTTCGGCGATGTCTTTTGTCACGGCGCTACCGGCTGCGTGCTCCATGCCTTCCATTGCGGTTACTAGGAGCTGCTGGAACTTGTCTGCTGCATTCTGATGGACGATGATACGCTCTGTCGAGAAGCAGATCTGGCCGTGGTTCAAGACGGCGCCCAAGGCGCAGCTCTTCGCCGCCTCTTCTAAATCTGCGTCGTCGAGCACAATGGCGGGACACTTGCCTCCCAATTCCATGAGCACTGGCTTCAGATACTTGGCTGCAAGCTGTCCGATGATTTTCCCGACGGCAGCAGAACCGATGAACTCGACTTTGCGAATCGCCTCGTGTGCGATGAGCGCCTCCGTCACCTCGCTTGCTTCCTCCCGTCTAACTTGGATCTGGTTCAATACACCTGGCGGCACACCAGCTTCTGTAAATGCTTGGGTAATTGTAAAGTGCGTCCTGGGGCAGAGTTCTGATGCCTTGAATACTACTGTACATCCTGCCGCGATGGCCGACGCAATTCCTCGTGTCGCAAGAACCAAGGCAGCGTTCCAGGGCGCGATGCAGAGGACAGGTCCAATTGGCTCCTTGAACACAAAGCCCATGGTATTTGGTTTCTCAATCTGAGGTATGGTACCAGTGAGGGTCGAAACACACGCAGCAATCTCTTTCAGGTAAGCTATCGATCCATTCACGTTCTGGCGAGCCCATGGTTCAGTGCAGGATGTCTCTTTCATCTGATGGTTGACAAAGTCATCGGCATTCTTCTCGTAAAAGGCAGCGACTTTTTGAATCAGCTCTCGGCGCTGGACGTGGGATGCCTTCTTCCAGGTTTGGAACGCTTGTTTGGACGAATCAACGGCATCGAGGGCGTCTGATGAAGAGGCTGAGACGGCGTGGTGTACTGGATACTCAGACGCGGCTTGGATCACGGGAAAAGTCGCTCTATCCGTTTTGATTGGATGCACTTTGCCATTGATCCAGAGCGGGACGGGGTCGAATGAAGCAGACGCGTCTGAGGACATGGCTGGTTGAAATGGAGTGAAGGGCGGGCATATCCAGCTTCACATCGTCGCTATCGGATCAGAGGGAACAAGACATGGATGTCGCGAAGCATGATTGGCGGCTCTCCTTCCCCACACTGCAATTGCATCAGCATTGAAGGTCGCCCGCGGTGTTGTCGGCAGTTGAGTGGGACGAGATCATGGCGTGGCGCAGTTCGTTCAGCCACAGACTAGTTAGCACGCCACACATCAACGCCCCAGCTCCATCCCATCTCCACTCCGCCCTTCGCTGCGCCCTTGACCGTCCATCCTTCACAGTCATAGCACATGTGTCCGCCATGACGCTCGGAATCATGCCTCACGGGCGTGTCCTTACCAAGAGGATACATAAGCCCTCTCAATCGCCAGCTAATCCTGATGCTAACATAGCAAGACTGAATACTCCATCTACAAGTACCTCTAGTCCTCTTCACTGAGTGCACTACATACACATACAAATTCACTCCACAATGGACCTCTCCACCGACATCTCCACCGACATCTCCACCGACATCTCCACCGACATCTCCACCGACATCTCCACCGACATCCGCGGCCTCCCCTTCCGCGACCTCCGCTCCGCCTCGCACGCCCAACAGCGCACCACCAAACGCCAAAAGAAATACAACAACTTCGCCGACATCACCCAAGGCGACTTGCCCTCACACCCCGCCCAAAACGTTCGCTACCATGCTACCTGCCTCCTCCAATCCTGCCCCACCTACGGCCTTGTTGACGACTGCCCCTGGTGCGAAGTCCCCGCCACGGACCGCGAAACGGCAGTCTTCACCGCGCGTGGCGCATTCGAGGCCGCCCAGCGCTTGAAACGACACACGGCCCCAAAACAACATCATAGCCGCGTGCCACGCGACTCGTGCAAATGGCGTGCGCGTAAGGGGGCGAAGAGGCAGGTGCGGCGTGCCATTGATGAAGAGGAGTGGCGGGAGGATTGGGATCATTTCCAATATGAGGAGTGGATGATTGACAATAATGTGCATTGGGCTTGGTATGACTACCCGTATTGGATGCCGGATCAGTGGTCTGTGAGCGAGGAGGTAGAGGAGTATGGGGATGAGGACGAGGGGTATGAGAGTGCGGGGGAGGTGGTGGTAGGCAGGGCGGGTGCGGCGCTGGCAGGCTGGGACGATTACGAGGACTGCAAGTGGAATTGGCATCGCGAGGGGGAACATTGGTTTGCGGCGAGATGGAAGTGTAATGAGGGGTGGTGTCGGTGTGAGAAGTTTGATGAGAGGGGGGTCGAGATTGAGCACGCGCGGGGCGAACAGGATGAGGATGTGCGGCGAGATGCAGACAATGCGAAGCTGCTGAGTTTTGATGGAGAGAGTGACAGCGAAGCGGAATGGGACATGATGTCCATGGTTTCGGAGGCCTGGACAGAAGTGGAGAGCATGGAGAGCGATTTTGATTCTTGGTAGCGTGAATCGATCATATCTTCATCTACCCGATCTTTTAAATGTGCCGTCTCCCTAACATTCTAGATGTGAAGCACAGCAACACAATTCCGATAGTAACTTATTTAATCTGTTATTCTAGGTGGGGGACCAACCGTGACATCGAGTAGACATCTGATCAAAGCTTGTGTTGTCTTAGGAATAGACTTGCAACAAAGGCAGCCATTGCAAATACCAAAGAGCAACCTTGAATGTACCATCAGATGGGGTTTCACGTTATGTTCACGGTGACTTACCATGCGTCCAAGTAAGAGCATCAATATAAGCTCCGACCACGGCTTGCGAAACCCGAGGTTTTGCGAGGTCAATGTAGTGCACGTCCGAAACAGCACGTTCGATGATCTGGAGACTGGTTAACATCAGCTATCTCACTCTATGATGGATACACCCACCTTTGCCGTCTTTTCTTCCGAAAATCCAAACGAACCAATGCGACGTTCAAGCCCGGTCCGGAGGAATTGCTGGAGTACCGCGCTGACACTGGCCATGCCAACTATCATTCCCACTGTGCCTGACAGATATAGCGAAGCTGTCGCCACTGCTGTATGCTCTGGATCGATGGCAGCCTGCAGCGCGATGAAGACTGCTGATTGCGCCATGCCAGTGCCGAAGCCACCCGGAACGATGTATAGGGATTCGAGCCAATTAGTGTGACCGTGCCATCGTAGGATGAGAAGAAGATATGCGAAGGCTGCGAAGAGAGTGGCAAAGATTATTTGCCTCCTGTACAGGCCTGATCTGTGCTGTGGTTAGTTACCGGGCGCCGCAGAGGCGTTCATCAACTGACTTGCGGATGCTGAGTCCCGAAATGATTGCTCCGACCGCATTGCCAACAACTGCAGGGACAAGGTGTAGACCGGCGTCGGAGTTGGAGGACCCAGCAGTAACCTGGAAATAGAGCGGGACTGCAAACATCATCTGCCACTTTTGTCAGCATCGAAACAGAAGAGCGCACGGAATTGAACACCTACTCCCATCTGCGCGGCAATCTGAGCCCCCATGATCACAAAGGACGCTATTACTTCTCTCATCTTTAACAACTCCAGCGGGAAAATGGGTTCCGTGGCCACCCAAGCTTCAGTGGCACAGAAAAAAGCTGCAAAGACGGCCCCGGATGCGAAAAATATCGGAATAATGGGATGCGACCAAGGGACGTCTACTCCACCGATCTCCAGCGGAAGAAGAAAGCTCAGAATGGTGATGGCCATCAAAGCAGCGCCAAGAAAGTCTACGCGTTTGAGCGCGCTCTTCGGAGGCCCAGCATTCGACCTAGCTGTTTGATTGGGAAGCATTAACCACACGAGAACCATAGCAATGCCAGCAAGAGGCGCCTGCCCTAGAAATGACCTGGCCAAAAAGGCATCAGCAATTCAGATCGTGGAAGGCGAGCAACAACGTACCATCGCCATCCAACTGTATCTGCCAACCAACCGCCCAAAGGGCCACCGATACTCCGACCTGTAGTCGCAAAGAGATTGACGTATGATCTCCACGATGCAACATCTCGGAGGGGGACGAGATCTAGCAACTATCAACAAGTTTCACATAACAGAAACTTGCATCTGCTTACCGGTGATGAGGATAGATACGATGGCGGTCATTCCCGAAGCACCAGCCCCTGAAATCACCCTTCCGAGAATGACCTGCGCCATGGATTTGCCCACGCCCCTGTGATTTTAGTAGTATCCTCTATATCCGAACCGTAGGAGCTTACATAAGAGCACTGCGCGATAGTCAGCTCACTCCAGATACTAGATGGAAGTGTATTACCATCCAAAGCCAAAGAAGAAGTAGGCACACAGCAACAGCGTTTTGCGGCCATATATGTCGCTCAATTTCCCGTACTAGCTACGGTAAGCTTCTGTATGAATGTATAGAGGGGTAGTCCGTACCAAAGGCTGAGTCGCTGCAGATGCTAGCGCAAAGCTTGTGAGCAGCCAGCTAGACTGGCTCAGAGCGTTGAATTCCGACGCAATGATGGGATGCGTGGCTAACAACAAGCTGCCATCTGCATTTGAGATGAGCCCGCCTAATTATATTAGCAAGTGGAGTGCCGAGGATGTGGTGAGCTTGCCTATTAGTAGCACAGAGATGATTCGAGCCACGGATGGAGGGGTAGAAGGCGTAGAATCATCTGCTCTGAGTTGCTGCTGCGATTCCGCATCGTGAGGTTTGGAAGGCGCCGAGAGCGGACGGGATGCGTGAGAATCGCTCGGAATACTGTCCGAAGAGATGCTGTAGGTATTCGCCGAGGATAGAATGTTATTGTCTACTAAAAGAGGCGTATGCTCCGTCGCAGATGTGTTGGCTGACATGGTCGCAGCTATCGTAAAGGCATGTACGGTTGCAAACCTTCAGTCATAGGTGTAAGTACCCTTTACGGAGTCATCGGAGAAAACAAAAAGTCCTTCCACGGCAATGACTCGATTCCGTGTCCGATATGCGGTACCACTTCATCGGAGCGGAAAAGACCGCCATCCAGGTTGACATGCGGCCATGTGATGTTGCAAGCGACGCAGAGGATTGCGACATCGGCAGACCGTTCAATTCCTGCTAGTTGCATGATAGGTATGCACAACCGCTACCTACTAGGAATCTAGCGTTTCCCAAATACAAGGATCAGGACATCTCCTAGCCTTCTAGGCCCATAGCTCTGGGCTAGACCCATTCACTCCAGCGGGAACCATGTCGATAGACCATGCCCTCCTGTTCGAATTGGGGACCTTCTGCATCGAGAATGTAGCCGGGTTCGCAGCGAGTGTACGCCACTCTCTTCTGCGCAATTTCATAAAACTCATCAAATCGAGGCGAAAGAGCATCATGTAAGTTTTGGACGTTGCCAAGCGGATGCAAAGCTTGCCATGGTCGAATGCAGGTCTCGCCCTTACAGGACTTGAGCACAAAAAGTAGTGAATCAAGCCTGGAGACTACCTTGTGCAGCGGATAGCCAAGCAAGTAGGATGTAGACGAATCCTCCCCCAGAAGATTATGGAGTTGTCCAGGATCATTCTACGCTTTATCAGCATATCTCACCATAATCCAATGGGACATACCTCAATATTGTAGAGCTCGTGCTCATTGGTGCACCAGACCGAGTAGTAATAGTCATACGATTGACCGAGGATTCGCAGCCCTTTGTACGTGTTGTTGAAGTGAAAGCGATCTTAATCTTGGTCAGCGTTGTTCAATCCACCTTCATCGTATGCGTACCGCCGCCCCAGTCTTTTCCTTCACCAAGGGCAAAGCCCCAGTACTCAACGTTGACATGTTCGTGACGTGTCAGTTTTGCTTCTTCGATGCCAGAACTCGTCAACGGAATAGCAGCGCCGTCAAAATCTCCCCGAAGGGGCGCCCCGGCAAGCTTCAAAATAGTAGGCGCTAGGTCGGTGTGAGTCGTTATAATTTCGGTCGTTAAGTTCCTGGGAATACCAGGTCCGCGAATGATCAAAGGAATGTTGATATCCTCTTCAAAACCACACTCTTTGCCAGGCTGCATGCGGTGTTGGCCAATATGGTATCCATTGTCAGTGGAATAGATGATGTATGTTTCATCGAGAAGACCATATCCATCCAGTCGAGAAACAACGCCATCAATAATCTCGTCTACTCCTTGTAATGCCCGAAGCCTCTGGCGGTAGAAATGATCGTTGAAATCCACGTTCTCTTGACTCTGGCGAGGTAGCCTGCTGATCCAGTTGACGCCGGATGATTTGTGCGGATTGAAATTCTCGGTCCGCGGAACCTTGACATCTTTGAACATATGCCTGTGACGTTCCAAAGGGATTGGTGGAGAGAAGTTTGCAACGATTTTTTCGATCGGTCCTTGTAGATTATCAAGGGCCACATTGCTATGGGGCGCAACTGGAGCAATTGCAAGAAAGAAGGGGCTGTCTTGCTTTGCCGCATCATCCAGAAAACCGTACGCTTTCTCGGCCAGAATCTCAAGCGTGTGTCTCCCCTCATATCGAACAGGCGGCTCCTTATTGCGCTGGTACGAGCTATTGAGGTACTGATAAGTGAACGGATCAAGAAGAAAGTCAGATCCAGTGAAGCCCTTGACGTGAGGCGAGTTGTAGTTCTCAATGGTATGTGCATTGAATAATTTGCCGGTGTAATAAGTATTATATCCAGCTTCTTGAAGCCAAATTGGGAGGAAATTCTCATTTAAACCCTGACTGATGAACTTGGGGTAGCCTCCATAGGGTGGGTTGACATCCGTCACATTTGTGTTATGGGCAGCTTTTCCAGTCCACAACGACACCCGAGAAGGGCAGCAGAGTGCAATGGTGCAGAAATGCCGCTTGTAGAAAGTGCCTTCGGCAAGGAGGTGTTTTTGCAAGTGCGGCAAATAATCCAACGAGTTCATGTGCAGGTCTTGGTCATCCGTGAGGACAAACACGATGTTGGGCCGTTTCGAAAGGCCTCCGAGTGGGGCCTGCGGGGGACCTGGCCGAGGTTGTTGAATCCCCAGCGAAAGGCCGAAGATGGCTCCAAAAAGCGTCAAAGTTCTCATGGTGTCGAGGGGGATTGAAGAGCTGCGGACTCGGCCGATGTCAAGATAAGTGCCCATCTCCATGGTCAAGGATGTCCTTCGAAGACATTGCGTGCTTTAGCCTGGTCATTGCACGTTGCATTAGTTCCAAAGCCGTGGTCCAACCTCGGCTCATCTTGCTGTGCCTTGCATCTACATCTGTACGTTCGAGGAGATTTGGATAAGTTAAAAGTGTGTTGCAGCGTTGTATGCATTGTTCCATGGTGGGGAGTGCGTCTTGGTGTCGCGTCACATGGCGATTGCCGGACCGCGGGTGTTGTTGGTCCGAGCTTACCGTAACTTACCGGTAGCTGCCGCGACGTGAACCACATCTGTCAACGAACGTGGTCCTCCATCCAAGACAGTTGCTCCCGCTCATCGTACGTCAACGCTGGAGCCACAATTTCTCGCCACTTTGGTTTGTGCTCCATCGCTGCTTCTCTAGCGTGTCCTTCAGCTTCAAACAGGATGTCGTCACTTTACCCCCATCTCGCAGCTCGAATTCGGAGAGACGATTGTTTCTACAATGCTATTCTGGCAAAGATAATTTCGGTGAAGGGCGGTCAGACTGGCCTGGCTCAGGTTTCGATGGCAGATCATACCGGTCTTCGGGTTAGATATAGATATACCTGGGGCATCAAAAAGTCACCACGGCGGTAATCAGATTGGGTCATAGGCTGCGAAAGGCATCCGCATCAACTTTTGAGGAAGGTATATACCCTATAAGGAGCGCATTAACCGAGAAACGCGAAAACTCCCACTTTAAGATCACATCGTAACGCACTCATGCCTTCTTCACTGCCTCGGCTTAGCTTCAATCAATAGTGTGGCTTGCGCAAATCGTCGCGTAAAACTCTCGCTTGGGCTCATCACAACTTGGACAGCAAACAGGTCTTAGCCCACCAACAAAGCTGTTTTATATCGCTGAAACGTACTTCCTATTCCACCTCCTCCAGCCAATCGTAATCGCCACTATCGACTGAATCGTCTTCACCTATCTCCCGTCGACCGAGATCTACGTTGTGCAAACATATCCACAGTCGCATTTGGTGCAAGCAGCCGGCCACGGAACATTGCTGCGGAACTGCATCTCGGCATTCTTCGAATCATTGCAGTCTTTAGGACATCCCTGGATTTTCCTTCAGCTCGCTTCTTTCCAAAGGCTCGAGTTCTGCTGCACACGGTTCAGACTTACCAAGAGATTATAGTACAGTTTCTGAAATGTCAGCGGGGCCAAGAGGGAGTTGTGAAGGTGCTCACGGGTTGTTTCGGGCCTGCACTTGCTTCACCCGGATTTTCGATCTGGCCACCAGTTTCGATGAGCATGATGACGTCTCTCTTATCAACGGGAGTCGCAGTGATAAGCGCCGGCAAGGTGAGGAGAAGAGCTGCAGTTGGGACAATCATGGTGGGCAGATTGCAGGAAGTTGATCATGCTCCGGAATTGACCAGCAGGACTGTGACGATTTATACCAACTGATGGACTTTAGGAACATATGAGGCGCAATTTGGTAATTAAAACGAGTGACGAGGCTTCAATTAGGGAATGCACGATGACCGCTCTATGCCAGACTTGGAAGTTGCCGAGTGGCAGAGACAATGAAGATGTTACAGTGTCGCACGCCTCAATGGCTGGATCCAGTCACGTACTCAGATAACTACGGATCGTAAAGAGACATGGGGCTTCTCCGAGTAAAGGGCATTCAATAATGGGTGAAACGAGAGCACGTATCTGAGCACTTCTTTCCTGAATGGGAGTTGACTGGCTGAATGTGCACATACCGAGCAGGATCGCTCCAGCAGTCTAACGGCACTATGTCACTGTACCCATCCACAATGGCTTTCTGTCTTAACCCATTTTTGTACCTTCCCTATCAGGATGTTGCACAAGAGTATGCGTGTAACCAAGAGTTGCCGTTTGTATCGACATCCTCACTCAGCCGTTTCTCTCTCCATGCTGTCCCTCCCTCCATACTTTTGGAAACACAGTTATCCTTTCCACCCCCTCAAACTCTCTGTCCAGCCTGCTCCGAGTTTTCTGTTTATTTTAATGCTTGTATAGAATGAGCTTGGCACTTTTAATACTAATGGTGTCCCAGCAATTTGGAAGCGGTTTTTTCTTCTGCACAAGTAATAATATTTCAACATGAAGCCGTCGACACGATCCAAAGGCATGAGGTCTTCTTCACCGTCTTCAAAAGCGTTGATCAGACGATTCATTTTCTCGACGCACATTTCCATGATTTCGATTTGCTATTTTAGAAACTTCTCGTTGAGTATGGTATCTTTCCTGGAGGGAGTACAAAGATACTCTTTTCGAGCTAGTTGAGCTTTCATATGTTGCTGGAAGCCGTCATCGATTTTTTCAGCGTTCGTGAAATTTGTTTTGTTGAAATTTGGGTAACTTCCTCATTTTGCCAGGCGATCTCGATATCGCTCATGGACACTGCTCCATGTGACTTCTGCGCTCAGCAGGACCGTGGTTGGCGGAAGCCGCAATGGCCGGTGATGGGGGAAGAGTCCCGCGCCTTCACACCACTACCTCTGGCCCAATACGGCTTAGCGCGGAGCTCTCTTTCCATCAAACTTCAGCTGCGGCCTACGTCTCTCCTTCTCTCCACCTGTTTCATTCTTCACCCCAACACACTCGCCAATCCAGAAGTACTCGACTAAGTGTATCATGCCAGACCAACAAGAAGAAGACGAGCGTGGCATGCCTCCCCGAAGCCTTCGCTCTGCGCAACACACATTGTTCCCAACAGTAGAAGTAGATGGACCTGCTCACCTCCGAGATGGTCTCATCAGTCTAATCGACATTCTGGGGCATCAATACCTCGAACAACAGCAGCGAATTCTGTCTCACCTATTATCATCAAGACCAGACTCTGAACCGGCACGGCTTGCAAACTATACCACTCTTTCTGTTGCCGATCTGCAGGACAAAGACAACGAGTGCCCGATTTGCAAAGATCCATACGATGACGAGCAGCACGCCCCAATTCAGCCACAAGGTGGAGCTTGCAGGCATGTATTTGGAAAGTCTTGTCTTGAGACCTGGCTTGCTACCAAACCGGAAACCGTCCGGGCGTGTCCCCGCTGTCGGCAAGACCTTGGCACTTCGATAATCGGCGACTATCAACCACCCACGCCGTGGTGCCATGGCAGTCCCCGCAATTACGATGATTTTTCACCGTATGGGATGTCCAGCGTTTCCAACCGTACGTACTTGCGTACGTACGTAGGCGCCGAGAGCCCTATACGCGAGGCCAGAGGTTGTTCGTACGTACGTAGTTGAACAGGCGTGAGTTCAATTCGCTGTACGTACGTGACGTTTATGAATTGACGTACGTTTCGTACGTACGTGAAATATTCGCTACGTACGATACGTACTCCATATAAAATTACTTATATATCTGATATTTGTGAACTAAATGGGGCCATGAGAGATTCCTGGCTGTCGCCTATAGGTATATCGTCATCAACTGTATAGCCGGCATCCAAGAAGTCGTCAATCTTACCCTCCAGGCGTTGTACAGCTGCCTCACATTC